>JAQFZE010000603.1:0-24379 GCA_034695245.1 Dicyrtomina saundersi | reverse complement strand
CACCTTTTCAAAAACATGGAATTAGAACATTTTGCACCTTTTCAAAAACATGTAAATAGGACATTTTAAATTGTTGAGAAACATGAAAATAGAAAATTTTACACTTTTCAAAATCTCTTTGTTAACATCCAACGCATGTTTCTTATTTAGTGTTTTTATGACATAGCTCATTTCGATTCCAGCTTAAATTGGAAATGGGTAATTTTGGATCTTCACAGATGATAAGTCAGTATAGTCTGTAATGATTAGACGTACTTGGTAAAATGTAAAATATCAGCATAATTATATAACAGACTGAATGCATAAATTACTTATATAATTAAGTAGTGTACTATAGTACCATAGGGGCGGGGTCGAATGTCAGGAAACATATTGGAATTTTGGAAAGTATAAAAAGCAGCGTATTTAATCTGACTTGTACTTACCTATAGTACAACGTAATATACTTACCTAGTATATAATATGAAAACAAAATCTTTTTAGCGGTGAGAAATATGATAACTACTATTGTCTACTATAATTTAATGTTACTAACTAATCATAATCGTGAGATACCATAATATGCCTCAGCTGCAATATTCTTTGTTTACATACCTTATACGCCTTGCTCACGACTCACGGTATATTAAAAAATTATTCAGAGCGTCAGTCAGTCAAAATGTACCTAGGTAGGTAGTTTATTTATAAATCCCAGTCACCAGCCATATAGAAATATGTTCTAACAACTTGTAAGTACAGGTTACAGAATACACGCTTTCGTAAATTGCAGGTTTAATAATTTTATGTACGCCTCTTTAATGTTATGCTGTACTTGGATGTGTACGTTATTTTTTTGGTATATCGTAAATAAAGGCAGGACGCTACATAGACGCAAGAAAGGATCTGAAGGATGCTGATCAACAACTGTGGACGAAGGATGTGAAAGTTGTGGGCTGGGAAGATACGCTCGATGTTCTATACCTTTTTTCCTCCCACACTAAACTACACCTAAAGCTTCTCCTCACGAAGGAAGATAAGCGTAAGGAGCTTTCTGAGAGATTATATTGTGGAGTAAAACGAACCAAAATATTATTCAATATTATTGTAGCACCAGCACCATAGGACTTAATTCTATTTACTTTTGACTTTCAGAATGGCAAGAGATTTTAGATGCAATTAGCATGTTCACGCAGAAAATTATGACGTCTGATAAAGAGCTTCGCGCTCACTACCATCAGATTCACGGTACCCAAATTTTTTGCAACAAAAACATTACATATTCATCAGGTTCATCATATATAATAGTTTTTTCTTTAAACAATATAAAAAATCAAGTTATCATAAAAAACTAAATGGGTATAGATAGGTATTAGTTGTAATAATTAAATAGGTAGTTTAGTTTAAATATTGTATGATATCTTTATAGTTTTGGAAGACCTGATAATTTTGAAGCAAAAAATTCAAAGCGACAAGCGGAACGACGAGGAAATAATTGGAATGATGGTAAAGCTGGAACCAAAACTTAATTCCGTCACTAGTCTCATTCGTTCTCGGGATTTTGATGTTGATGTTGACTGGGCCCAGGTCAATATTAACGAGTCAAAATCGTCGCACTCTATCCACACCCACTCTGCCCGTTATTCTTCTCCACTATACCCCGAAAGTGACAAAGAGGGAAGAAGAAGTAAGTCCATGTCAATGCCGTCCCGTCATCCGAAAGGTCCGCGTCAATTTCCTTCTACTCATCAATCACATGTAAAATACGGTCATGGTTCAGACAGTAATGGAAATTCTCTGGTCAATAATGGCGATGTTAATGAATCGAGCAAAACTCTTAAAATACCTAAATTGCCTAAACGTCCCAATCCTATGTTTTACAACTGGTAGATTGGTGTGGCTGACAAAATAAGTTATCTTGAATACTCAGAATACTATAGCTTGTATGTGTAACTTGGATTGATATAAATATATCAATATTAGCCATAGCAATGTAATGGTCCGGAAATTTTTTAAATATTAAATATGAATATACACAAATCGTATCATTCATCAATTATTCCGTTATTTATTCGACATTTTGACACTTGCCACTTATCACACTGACTAATAATTGCATGTACATACATAAAACCGTTAGTAGCACGCTCTACAAACATGTAGGTGCCTAATCAAACTGAGACCTCAGCAAAATGTTATTATTTATGCTTCGAAAGCAAAAACTCAGTAGAAACGAGGACGAGATAAGTTCAGCTTTTCTGCATAAGAAAATAAGATAACTCTTCTGCTAAAAATAACAAAATAACAATAATTTATTATTCAATATTATTTAGATGACTTCAATGTATGAATACTGTATAATATACCGTATAAAAAAAGGATTTATTTTGAAAAGACGGTTAAGAACGGGCTATTAGTACATGTATAAATTGCAATACAGTTACTCCGCTCCAAAAATTAACAAGACATAGATTGTTGTACAGTACAGGTCACAGATACAATATATATTAATACCAAGAGACACCAAATGAAGAGTTGTTTGGGAAAGCAGGATCAGTCCATTTTTATTCCAAAATGATATTATTTACGTTACGTGCACTATTCAACTAGATACGTTACTGTGTTGAAAATCAAAGGTTTAACCAAAGAATTTTTTAAAACGCCAAAAGTCCTTTAATTTAAAACTGTTTAAAATTTTCTAAAACAATTCCAATCTCAGTCTGTAATTTATGAAATTGCTCAGTTGCGGTTAGGGTACCTGTAGAAAAAAATTAGTTAATGAAAATAATAATCCTGGCGTCGTTTATTCATTATTCGTCGTTCATTTACAATTTGCTTCGATAGACTCATCCCGCTTTGCCAAAAAACTCTTCAAATAAGAATTTTATAATTACCCATAATTCCTTCTGCACAGTATACAGTCAACAGTTGCGTGTGGTCGTCGATTCAGTAGAAGAAGTTTGGCTATAATATATTATTCATACAATTAATTAAATGAAGGCTCCGTTTCCGTCTAATACGCAGATATTCCTCTAATCTACGATGGAATTTTAAAAGCAATATTAATACGAGTGCGTGTGGATTATATTGCATGCAGTATAGCAATAGGTTTATGTCAATAATTACATAAATTTTACTTGACGTAATTCTATATTATCATGATAGCAGCACGTAAGTAAAAGTCCCTCCTTAATGACTTAATTAGTGTTATTACCATCCAACCGCGTCAACCGCCAAGAGCTCGTTTATTCTGACTGTATTCTGACAAGTGAGAGTAGTAAAACCAGATGAATCCCAATATGCCATAGAAAACGTCCCTTCCCATTGGTGGATATTGTGAGGCGCGAGAAGAAAACTGGGTGAAGAAAACAGGAGAAGCTCAATTTTCCACAGTTACATACATCATACTCACAACATATTTTACAGTGTAAAACTGGGTTCTAATTTATGTGGAGGGTTTACCAAGGTTTTTTCTACACACAGTCAGTCACAGTTATATTTAAATACAGATTTACATATTATTTAGTCAATTTTTGCTTCCAGTTATAGTATTATCGTCGTTAGAACTGGCCGTTAAGTTTTCGTTCCTGTGTTTTTACTACATATATCTTCATTCAAACCCCACACTCAACGGACAACAACAGTCAGCACAGTCAGTATAGTTTCATTTTCATTTACAAGCAGAGATACTGAAAACTAGCGCAAGTCACAAGTATGAAATTAAGTTGTTTTCTTATTATAATAATTATTTATTTCCAGCCTTAATTATTAGCTACACACACACACTGCATATAGTTATTTAGTAAAGTATTTAATTGGTGTTCACAGCACAGTAATCAAATCGCATCATCGTCAATCGTCAAAGCTGCTCATTGTTGGTTTGGAAATAATTCTCTGCGGTGAAGAGTCAATAAACGAAACGGTATGGTTTCATGTACTTATACATAAAGGTACCTAGATTACTTCCTGAAGTATACGATTAAAGTTTTTCTTTAAACAATAATCACTATTATATTATGTACAGTATTTAAAAAGTAAGCTACACAGCCAAGAGCTATTTAATATTTAATTTAGTATGTAATTTTTGTTTGCAGTTTAATCAACCCGTCTTGGAAAATTGGTCTTTGGTTTTCGTATGCTGTAATTAAGTACACTATCTTTTTTCTGCGGTGAATGGTTAACGGTATGGTTTCATGCACTCCGAGACGACCACAACAGAGGTGATTATTTTACTTGCAGTCAGTGTATGCGATTACGGCTTTTATATTAAAGGGCAGCCTTTTCAAAGGGTTTCGGTACTACTCACGATCAGTTATTTTTTAAAATATACATATTGAATATATTTAATTTTTTTTTGGTTGCAGTTCCCATATCTACTTCACTGGTGGTTAACTGGTGGTTGTGTATTGGCATAGTAGTTGAGATATTTTCTCTACGATCAAGGGTTGGTCGTATTTTTAAGTGCTGAGAAGAGAAGTGCCGAAGTATTTTGTAGAATACTGGAAGACAGAACCGAAATTGGACTATACAATGTATTCGGAAAAAGTTAGTCAAATAGTTTCGTCAAAGCAGCAAGTGGAGACTACAAATATTCTAGAAAATCGAAACAGCGTACAAGTACAGTCTAGTGATCTAGTTAGTCGCTCTCGTACAGGATCAACCGTCACCTCATATTCATCTCCAGTAGGAAATTACTCAGCCTACGAAACCCGAAGTCGAGTACTTATGAACTCAGGTAATGCAAGCAGCAAAGCCTCATCAAAGTCGACTACTCCGATTTCCTCAGTGAAAAATGGGAATCACATCAGCAGAATCGGGAATACCTTGAGCAACAGCAACAGCAGTGTATCCGATTCATTTTATATAAAATCCCACCGAGACAACAGTGTATCTGGTTCGTATCTAAACTCCCACAAAGACAACAGTGTATCTGACTCGTATTTAAAATCCTACAGAGACAGCAGCGTGTCAGATTCACATCAAAAAGCACACAGAGAAGGCAGTGTGTCAGATTCGCATCGAAAAGCACGCAGAGAAAGCAGTGTATCTGATTCATACCTAAAAGCAAGCAGAGACAACAGTAAAACGTTCAATCACAGCAGTATTGTTGGAACTGCCTCTCAAACCAATGTCAGGTCCTCCGCCGTGTCCAGTTTTGGACTCCATTCGGTTTTTTCTCATGTTCAGAACGCTTTCCTGTATGTGCCCAGATTAGCATACTGGAGCCTTGTCCACTTATTCGTGCTCGAAAAATGGTTTCTTCATCGCAGTGGCTCCTCGGTCTCTATTCTAGGGATGATAAAGAACATCCTCCCGCTCATCATTTTTTTGTTGTTAGGTGTGTTTGTCTTTAATTCTCAAGACTTAATTGCATCCCAAGTTAGGGGTAGGTTCAACAAAGCCCCAACCCATACGGATGTTTCTCCAAAAATTTTGGAGGATAAATTGCTTCCACTCGTCCCACCACCCTGGCGTCCAGAATTAGATACTCCGACTCCGGCTTCGACGGCAAATTACGGAGAACTATTGGAAAAAATATTTTTATTGGAGCGCTCAGCAGAAGAAAATCGCAAGAGTGCTGAGGAAGCCTCCAATCGCTTGAACCTACTCAACAAACAGTGGGAGCTTAAATTGCAGGAAGAGATCTTAAACATTAAGTCATCCACGACGACGGTTGTGGAGAAGCTTGTTCAAGACCTAGGCTACGACAAATTAATGGGGAAAATGTCTACAACTGAAAATAAATTGGACGAGTCTCTTAAAACTGCTAAGGAGGACTACAAGTCTCAGTTAACGATGATGATTAATGACTTGGAACTTAAAATACACGAGGAAATTTTCAAGGTTGAGCAGGCTCGTATTGAGCGTGAGAGTAAAGTCATCATCACTTCCCCAGCTCCAGCTGTCGAGCCTGAGCCGGTGGACTATGATAAGCTAGGCAAGATTCTCATGTCTTCGATTCTGCCTGTAATGATGGGAAAAGTTAAAATTCAAGTAGATAGTATTTTGAAAGAGTGTCAAGATATAGGTTGTATGACTTCCAGTGACATCAAAGGACTACCATCAACTCTCATTACGGCTGATTTTGATATGTCTGAGATTGAAAAAATGATTCTTGCTGCTATTGCTAAATATGATGCGGACAAAACAGGATTAGCGGATCTAGCCTTAGAATCTGCTGGGGGAACCATTTTAAGTACTCGGTGCACCAAAAGCTCTCAAAGCAAAAATAGTGTTCTTACTCTTTGGGGCTGGAGAGTCTGGTCCTTTAGCAACTCTCCTCGTTCCATCATTCAGCCTGGAGTCGTCCCTGGTGAATGTTGGGTTGTGGAAGGGGCCACTGCAGAAGTTGTCATCCAACTTATTTCGCCAGCTATTATTACGGGTGTGAGCTTGGAGCACATCCCCAAAGCCGTGTCCCCCTACGGAAAGATTGATACTGCCCCCAAAAAGTTTCAAGTTATGGGTTTGATGAGTGAGAATGACCTGGATTCCATTTGGGATTACGGCACATTTGAGTATTTGGACAATAATCAGCCGCTTCAGTACTTTCCAGTGCAGAACAAGACTGAAACTGCTTATCCGATTGTGGAGTTAAGAGTATTATCCAACCATGGAAGTGTGAAATCAACGTGCATCTACCGATTCCGTGTTCATGGAGAGATGATCGATCCGAAGAATTAAAAAGCGCTCTCCGGCTTAATTAATTTTCGCGAAGCCTTAACCAAAAATTATTGAAAGGTATATCTTCTAAAAAGTTGCTGCAAAACTTTGATTAATTTAATTTTTGTTGTAGCAGCTGCAGCTTTACGTAAAAAAACACACAATTAGTCAGTATACATGTACAAAGGAACAAGTGGGTTTTGATTTTATAAATTTAGATATAACTTTTTTGTATACTATTACAATATTTTTGTTTTAGCATGCTCTTATAACACAAGTTGCAGTCATACAGATTTCTTTTTTTTATATGTATTGATACATATTATGTAATAATTTTATTATAATTAGATTTAATGACATATATCACATTACATAATATACTTGAAGACGTCTAACAATATTTAGACGGCATTGAACTTAGAGGTCATCCGTCATCCTTGATGCCTGACTCTCATCGCCAAAGTTGCAGTTATTGAACTTTTTTTTACTAATGTAATCTTACCTATTTGTGTATTATTGATTTGATGTTTTTTTAGAATGTACCTACCTACTAATAATTTAACTAACATTATTTGAAATTTGATGCTTAACATTTTTTAAAAGTTTGATTTTTTACATTAGTAAATTATTCGCAATACTTGTAAATATTGAATATGCATATTGTAAAATGCCATCAGAGGAAAGATTAAACGTCGGACCTTAAATTATTATTACTAGTAATATAATATTGTATACTGTGCTCTCGCTATTCATTATACTGTACATAAATAAAAGTGTGCCTTGGAGTATTATCATTGCTATGAATCCTCTTAATTTTAAAATCCGTAATAAATCGGTTATAGTGAATCCTGTAATAAAAAAACATTTTTAATAGAGCGAACGCATTCGAACAACATCTTTCTGTGTTAACCTATTAACTAAAATTAGAAATGTAATTTAAAAAAAGGAAGTGAGATAATAAATAAAATAAATGAATTGTCACTTAATCCGTTTTAAACTGTATCTGTAAGCAACTTCATATCTATTTCTTATTCTTAATTTTCCTTATGGCTAAAACATGGTTTTTAATTTTATTAGAGAAATATATCCAAGCTCATGCATAAAAAAAGTAAGGAAACAAAACAGATTAGCATTTACTGATTTACTGCAATAATTATGTACCGACATAGAATTTTGAATATGACTTCCTATAGTAGTTGCAGTTTCATGTTTGATTCTAAATAAATTAGGCATCATAGCAACAAATAACATCGCACCAAAGCCGTACACAATACATACAAACAAGTCATACCTAAACGAGACTTGACTTGAAAGGGGTAATTACTACTAATTTAATTATTGAGCAGCATAAGCATGCATCATTCATTGTTTGACAATACATTAGTATGTACATATTAACAACTGCGACATTTTTTAATAATGTTATCCAATATTCTCGTAGACCAGAAGGTAGTAAGGGACAGGAACACTGCAGAGATAAAATAAGGAAAGGCAAAGTAAATGTGTCACTATATTATGTTACCGTGGCGTGGTGCGTACATGCTTTGGATTAAACTAACTAGTAAGTCGACATTACATTAACTCACGTAAAAAAAATCATTTAAAAACCATCTTGGAATATACCTCAAAATATCTTGTAATTTAATCAATACTTTTGGAATCAGAAACGTATCACAGCATAGACTGAAGCTACCTAGATTATTTTGCTCATGCCCACTACGTGATTCTTCGTTATTATGGGTTGTATGAAACTGATTTCTGTTTTCTTATTTTCATATAACACATATGCGATTGTATACTGGATCAAACTCGAAAAATTCATCATTTGTAATCTAGGACTAAAGATGATTTATATAATAAACAAAACAAAATAAATCTAAATTCGTTCCCTGATGCAACAACGTTGTTGTTAACGCTCATCATTGAACACGAAACCACACTAATTACTTAATATTACAATGTTATTATCCATTCTTGCAAATGCGCAATTAAGTATAGTAGTGATAACTTAAGTAACTACATGCATTTCAGGAGCTACAAAATGCAGGTGCCTGTTATGTGAAGGGATTAATAAATAGCAGCAAGTTTCACCAACAACAACAAACAGTCATAAATACAGGCCCTCTCACTAGTCAGTCACTATACCTCATAAGAGCAACTCCGCTCTTTGCAAGATCGAATTTTATTCCTAAAGTTGTGTACCATAATTTTTATATAATTATTCCTACGTATTTTACCTTTATTTTTATTTCAAAATTTTGGAAAATCCTAAAAGTTCACTATGAAAGGAATCACCGTAGTCGGTTGCTCAGTTATCGTAGCTTTAGTGGCTTGCTCCCTGTTTTCTAC
The DNA here is from genome assembly GCA_034695245.1 of Dicyrtomina saundersi. Classification (NCBI taxonomy): domain Eukaryota; kingdom Metazoa; phylum Arthropoda; class Collembola; order Symphypleona; family Dicyrtomidae; genus Dicyrtomina; species Dicyrtomina saundersi. The sequence goes on along the minus strand of JAQFZE010000603.1, from coordinate 15,391 downwards.
GGAAGCTAAAACAGGTAAATATTTTGTGCGGATAATTCATTCCAAATTTCAGTTGAATTTGAAAGGAAATTTAGTATTTAAACTTTAGCGTTCCACTGTGGCTGTTCGGCTGCTAATGTTATTCGAGTTCGTTATTTATTTATTTATTGCTGTGTTTATAGACAAACTGCTAGTTCCTCCACAAGCCGAAAAATCCGGATCGTTGGAAAAATCACAAAGAAATTCTCCAGAACTCACCCAGTCTGTGACGGAATCAAAATCTGCAATAATTGCTGAAAATAAGAACGCCGGGCTAAGTGATGGGCCGAGTAGTGTTGGTCAGTTGAAACTCATCTTGAAAAAAAGAGATGAGGTAAATATAGGTTTTAATTTAGTATTAGATACCTACTTTACTTTTAGTCTTATATTCCTACAAAATTAGTGTTCGTTTTACATCTTTATCAGTGTCATTTTACAATTTAGAAAACTGAAAAATTATGTAAGCAGCGAGATGTCAGTAGAGAAACATCAAGCTAAGCCTTTGTTTTCTTTAATATTTTTTTTAGATTTCCGACTACGAAGGTTGGGAAAGTAAGAAAATAACCTATACTAGCTCGAATACCTAAGCGAGGAAGATCAGCAAAAATTGCATTTAATTATTAATTAAAGGCTATTTTTCCACTGACAATCGAATAATGTTTTTCTTAACCTACTCTTACTGCATAATAAATAATTTTTAAATTGGTCACTGATTGTCGTGGCTGCAAAAGCCTAAATAGTTCACTGCAGGAAAACAATTATTCCACTGACGGTTTAGAGTGCTACCACTGATCGAAAAAGATTCACCCGGGGCCCGGGATGAAAGTGCCAGTAAATGTAATTATTTAATTATTTGGAATAGCAATACGAACATAGGGTTGATATGTATGTTTCTACTAGGGTGCGTCATTCCGGAAATTTCGGATAAATCCGGAAATGCGTATGTCCTAGTGACTTGCCAATAAAAATAACTTTATTAAAGTTAGTTGAGCCAGAATAAGAAAAAAAACGGAAAAATCTGGAAATTTAGAAAACATCCGGAATTTTGAAAAAATATTTAAAACAAGTGTTTAAATATTTTACCCGTCTGGCGATCGAATATATGTTATAAGTTTAATGTTTTCATTAGTATAATAAACTTGAATTCCCGCTTTGACTCATGCATACAAACGAAATTGTGCTTTTTCGTTATTTAAAATCCGGAAATAATCCGGATTTTTTTATGGCAAAATCAGGAAATACCCGGAAATTTGAGAAGTCAAAATCAGGAAATACCCGGAAAGAGAAGTCAAAATCAGGAAATACCCGGAAATTTGAGATATCAAAATCCGGAAATTCGAATTCAAAATTTAGGAAATGCGACGAGGCATGGTATTATTACGTATTGATTCATTTGAATGTGCTAAGCAAAAATTGAGTAGATACTTATGAGCACAGTTGACAGTGGTTATGAGCGTAAATTGGCACCGTTACGAAAAATGTTAATACATTGCCAATCTGGGGTGAATATTTAGTGCTCGAAAACAAATTACCCGTTACCCATGCACTTTTTCCCACTGCCTACTTACAATACTAATTAGGGGTTGAAGGATTTTAGTTGTTTTAATTTTTTTGAAAAGTAAAGAAATAAACTGTGCAGCATTTCAAAAAATATTATGTAAACGTTCATTCGTAATAAATTTTATTTTATAACTCCTTTCTCTTCTACATGGTCGGTTTTAAGGTTATTTGTTATTTTATTGCTTCCCTATTTACCAAGGTTAGCAAACGTCATAAAGCAATTAATACTATTTTGTAAGCCTATATTAAATGCCAAATGGTATGGCAAAATAAAACTATGGCGCTATACTTCAAGCAATTAATAATTACGCCAAGTTAGGCAAGTTACTTAATCACATCACTCTAACATAACGTTAAGCGGAGTTCCTTAATTGTTATATATGATGATTACAATTGATTGAGCTGGGTTAATGACTTTCTTAAGCGTGTTTGTCGCTTATTAGCTAAAATTCCCTGGTGATTAAAATAAAATATTTAGTTTTCATAAGATAATTGACTCACTTAGGTACTTCAGTTCGGCTTTTATATCCGCCTAATTTTGATGCAAGAGTTTTCCTTAATTGTCATAATGGCGGGCAAAATAACGGAACGTCTTATTAAAAAATTATATTTTCGCAAAACAACGTCTTTCTTATGTCACAGTTTGCAGTTAAAAAAGTGGTTCCTTTCCTTTATCGTTTTAGCATTATTTCCACGAAGCTAGTTAATACGTAAGCTTACGTTAAATAGTTTGAATTTTGAATCCACAGAATTTACAAGCGAGTTTTCCATAAGTTTCGTACAATAAAATATTAAAAGGCTTCCAGTAGAAATTCAATTGTATAACTGCAAAACATCTCCTTTCTTCTCTGATCTGATATTGATTCGATTAACATTGCAGTTCTTCCTGTTTAAGAAATATTTCAGAACCATCACTTAAGTTTACAGAGTCACGCTACTAATTAAGTGGTAAACGATATTTTCTGATTAACATTTTGTCAAAATGCTGTCTAAGCAAGAGGCATGTCTTAACTTGTATGCAATTTACATACTATCAAAATTAAACATTCTCCTAATTGACGTTGATCTCACGTCGGGCCACATCAAGAAGCAAACGTCCATTTGGCGAAAAGGGGTGTGGACTGTCTTGGTCATTTTAACACTACTTGGCTCTTGTAATCAAAATATTCTATTATTTCGAACATATGTATTTCCAACACCTGGCATCCCAATTCCTCTCCTCCAGTTTCCGATTCTTTTTTCCATCTCAGTCGTTGGCATATGTAGTTTGGTCTCTATTTCCATAATTTATCTGATTTACCCTTCTGAATTTTTCCTCTTGTTTAATTCTTATTTTATTCCCATTCGTGAAACTTTAATTACAAAAAATCAAAATGCATTGCATGGAAGCAACACAGGACTGCGACTGGAAGATCGTGGATGCTGGAAATTTTTAAAATTTTCTTTCTTAGAAATTCTTACAATGTGGTATCCACTTGCAGCATTGAGTGCAGTATTTTTTTGCACTTTAATATTTATTGTCTATTCAGATATGAATTTCTTGTTGCAAAACTCTGTTTTAGTTTTTATTACCAACCATAACACTAATTTCTTTGGCAGTGGTAGTAGCTCTAAATTGGCAATAGGGATTTTGTTTGGGATAGACATGGCTGTATTAACATTTTTGGTTTTTAACACGTACTTTATCATTTTGTATGTTATGCTATTTTTTCTCAAAATTGACGAAGGGACAAAACATATTTTGAATGTTTTTGAATGTAATGTTTCTTGTACTAATGTAATTGATAAAATGTTGTACAGTAAGCATAGGAGCGTATACAAAACAATTCGATGTATACAGCTAAACATAATTTTCTTTAATGGTATATATGCCTATATTCTATATGTTATTAGAAGTGTTCTAGTAACAATGTCTTTGTTTAACTTCGTGTGTGCGCTTTACTTTCTATTAAGCGTAATCCAGCAATTGGAAGCTTGTCCATTTTTTTCTCAGCATGTCCTGCTGTTGGCTACATAATTATGTTTGGCAATGGGTTTAAGTACACAGCCAGAGTAAACCAAGTGAAATTGGGACAAATATCTCGTTGCAACGCATTCTTACGTGAGGTGGATGCTTGCGTTGGTACTGGGGCTCGTCACATATCAATTATTCGTCGCAAGAATCTGATGACGTTAAAAAAATATTTTAGTTCCATTCAAAGCATAGGAATCAAAGTTGGAATGTTTCATACACTGGAGAGAAAGTCGACACTGAATTTTGTGAATTTTATTTTACGATTCACTGGGCGATATTTAGTCACATTTAGATCGTATCAGCACTAACAAAACCGATCCGACGTGACCACATCGGAGTGAGTTTAGCTTACATTTTTGTAATGATGTGCATGGCTAATTTGTAAGTTAATAATAATGGTAATAATAATAATAATACTGACACCCTCCTGGTGAGTGCACTTCCCGGTGAATAATATTTCGTCGGTGGATACACACCCGGTGAATACACTGGACACCGTATGTTAAGTAATTCATTAATTTTTAAAGCACACTCACACTCAGATATAATTACTAACTCCAAGTTTTTTATTGTTGTTAGTAAAAATAACGAAATATAAAGTATGGATAAACATAAAGCTAATTATAAATAACTAGTATTATTACTAATAGTAAGCAGTACGCACGATTCTTGGCTCGGATGACATGTCATGTAACATTCCTTTAACGAATTTGGAGCGCGATTTCTCAAGTAGATGAAGAATTCCCAATAATGCTGTAGGGCAGGGTCTATTTCTGGAGGTGTTTCTGAAGAATTTCAAAATGACATTGATGCTGCCTGTTTTCTACCATTACAAGTGACAAGGTTAAGCTGCTCCTGCGTTGCCTCTCGTATTTTTACAAGTGAAACTACTCTAGATAGCTATATACCATCTTTGCACTATATAGGAAAGAGGGAGAGAGCCATGGAACATGACCCCCTGATTGATAAAAATTCAAAAAAAATAATACTTGTGAGACCTACTTTTTGAAATCTATTTTTTCAAAAAAATGAAAATTTTAGAATTTTGAAAGATCTTTGAAATACCTTTCTATAAAACTATCTAAGGATTAGAGAAAAACAAATTTCGTGAAAATTGGACAAGAAATGTAGAAGCTACAGGGTGCCAAAAAATCAAAAGAATTTTTTAAAACTTTGACTGTGACCGAAAAACGCAAAATACGGTCGTGTTACTTTGGATCTGTGCTATTTTAAACTAGCCTGGTTTTTGTGATTAGCAGGTTTTGAAATTGGCGGGGAACATGTGAAACCATTCCCTTGTCAGTATAATAAAATTAACATATAAATATATAAACATTACATTTGTATAATTTTACAATACAGATCGTCATTTAAGTAACCACGTCAATGAAGATATTTAAACAAACATAGTGAATATGTGCTAATATTGAATGGAAATTAAAACATGGCAATAGACTAATCGTTTTTCGATGTTGGATTTTTTCTTTGATTCCCGGAGCCCTGCATGTTCCACAAACGATGGTAGATTCCTTGACGTTGAAGTAATTCCTGATGCGTCCCACTCTCCGCCAGTGACCCGTTGTTGATGACTAAAATGGTGTCCACATTTTGAATGGAAGCGAGACGATGTGCAATTGTGATGGAAGTTCGGCCTTCGCTCGCTTTCTCCAGCGCCGCCTGGACAACTTGCTCGCTCTCCATGTCTAGTGCTGATGTGGCCTCGTCCAGTAGAAGCACTTTGGGGTTCCGCACCAGCGCCCTTTTAAATCAAGAATCATACAGATTAATTTATCTGCCGTATTAATCTTAATTACTGATCTTTAAAGATAAAAAAACCGGGCAACACAAATAGCGGACTACTAAAACAAATGTCATTACCTAGCAATTGCAACACGCTGCTTCTGTCCCCCTGACAGCTGAGTCCCCATTTCACCAACCCTCGTTTCATATCCCTGTTGAGAAAAAGGAAAAATAGTTATTATTCGTAATTTAATGTGTACAAAATTACAAATTGGTGGTAAAAAATTTTAGCTTTCAAGATTTAAAAGTAACAAATTACCGCGGGGAGTCCATTGATGAATGAATGAATATTCGCCATTCGCGCAGCTTTAATAATTTCATCCATCGAGATGCTTCTGGAATTGTCACCGTAGGCTATGTTCTCAGCCAGTGTTCGGTCAAAAAGAGCTGGTTCCTGAGCTACGATGGCCATTTGTGACCGAAGGGCATCTACATTGAGCGCTGCTACATCCACGTCATCAAGTTTCTGCAAAACAAACATTTTATTGTACATTTTTTGTAGCCTTTATATTGTTTTTTTTTAATCAATAAACTGTAATAAGGTATTAATTAAATTAGTATTTCATAACGTACGACTTGTCCTGTCAATGGATCATAAAATCGTAGAATGAGTTGAATACAAGTAGATTTTCCTGATCCAGAAGATCCAACAATTGCCACTTTCTTTCCGGGCGCAAAACCTGTTGTCAAGCCTTGCAGAATTTTTGCAGATGGTCTTGTTGGATAGCTGAACGCAACTTTACTGAATATCACACTTCCTTGGGGATTTTTCTGGAATCATTCAAAGGCAAAACAGTTAAATATCATTGCAAAAACTATTGTCAAATTAAAATAAATTCAAATCAAGCCAAATTGTAAATTATATATGAAGTAGTTGTGTTTTTTTGTACAATTTGTAGTCCCACTCCAGGGGAATTGTCAATAGCTGGGCGACGATCCAGTAGTCTGAGTATACGGGACGCGGATATTTTTGCTACAATTTCACAATGTTATGATTTATATTCACTTCAAGTATTTCTCTAATATTCGTAATGTCAAGATTTACTGGTGTAAATGCACTGGTGTAATGTTTGTTACTATAGGTATATGGCAATGAGTGGAGGGATGTGTGTTTTTTTCATTTACCTTTAGTGAAGTTTGGAGCAGATGCCAATGCCTGACCCACTGTCATTGTACCTGAGATAAGTGCCTGATTAACTCTGTGAAAAAACATGGTTTTAATTAATTTCAATAATATACAGACTGTATGGACACCATCATGGTGTTACACCTAATACAAACTGATCGTTAGTTGACTTTTGTTAGATCATATCGTCTGTGAAGAACCAAAATGACCCACATACATTTGTAGCTAAAACCAATATCCACTATCTACAAAAATATTCAAATATCTTGAGAGCATTATTTCAATAGAACATTTTGCGCTTTTCAAAAACATTTAAATAAAACATTTTGCACTTTTCAAAAATATTGAATTAGGACATTTTGCACTTTTCAAAAACATGTAAATAGAACATTTTAAACTTTTCAAAAACATGTAAGTTGAGCATTTCGCACTTTTCAAAAACATGTAAATAGAACATTGTACACTTTTCAAAAACTCTTAATTTACGGATGTTTCTCATTTTTGTTTTTCTGACATAGTTCATTTTGATTGTAGCTTAAATTGGATATGGGTCATTTTGTTTCTTTACAGACGATCTACACTAAAAAATCCATAATAGTACAACATTCCGTCCAAATGTTTAGTTAAAACTCAAGTTAGAAAACTTACTTGAAAATTTCCTTGTATTCAATTTCCCCTTTTTCATTTAGAACAGAACCATAATACAGGACAGAAGCAAAGGCAAACAAAGGCAGTGACTGAGCAATTCCAAAAATTAAACCCCGCAAGTGAGATCGTCGAACTATCATTCTATCAGAAAATACACAAAATAAATTATCTTTTTACATTTTAGATTTTGGTTACAACATTGTGTGCATTATTTGACTGTTAAATCAGTTAAAAATAAAAACACATCTTTCAAGTTCATATATTATGTTACTGTCAATAAGCGATGTGTGCTTTAAAAAGTACGGCGTATTAAACACGAAGCAACATACTGGTGGGGAGCGTAGAGCGCCTCCTCATACATTCTGACAAACGTCCTTTCCTTACACAAACTTGCCACTGTTCTAATATTTGCGACAGCTTGAACCGCAACCTGCAGTTCAGTAAGGTCAAGGTGAGACGGAAAAATATTTAATAGAATTCAAAGCTAAAATTGTATAGAGTATTGCTAAAAAAATAATAAACTTTTCTTTTAAAATAAATCAAAATATCAATATAAAAGCTATACCTTCGCTGAAATTTCCACTGCCCTTTTCTCTTCAATATTTTGTCCACGTATGAGACCTCCTCCTAAATAGGCAGTAAAACCAACAAGGGGTGCAAAGCATAATGCCACCGCACCCAATTTGGGTGAGTAGTAAATTGCAAGAGTAATGGCCAGTAAAATTGTAGTGAGTGACTGGACAAGAGTACCAACGTGACTTCCAGTTGCCTAAATAAAAACAAAAATACTGCAATTTTGGATTGTGCCTTAATTAAAGAGTACTACAAAGGGCGCAACAACTTGAATACAATCAGCCATTACCCCTTGAACACTTGCAGCATCACCAGAGAGCCTAGCACACAGAGCTCCAATATTGTTCGATGGGTCATCATACCAACCAGGCTCCTGTTTTAACATTGCTTCGAAAGCTGCTTTTCTTAAACGCTTTGTTAGAGATTCTCCAGCAATGATAAAGGAAAACATTTGTAGGAACAATGACACCCCGGCGATGATTCCAATTCCAACAAAGTACAGCGCATATTTATTTGCCTCAGCTTGCTGGTCCACCTCAAAATTACCCAGAACGCCTAAGAATTCACCAAAAACAATGGCGTACACAGGGTAGATTGCTCCTTGAATCATGGCAGAGATCACTCCCATCAACATCCACTTCCATTCCGGCATGTTCATTTTCAAGAGACGTCTCAGAGGTGCTTGATTTTCGAGTTCGGTTTCCTATGAAAACAAAATAAATAAACTTGAGGATGCCCCAATTCGACTGTACATAGTTCTTACAGAGATACAGATTGCCCAACCACGAAGGTAATTTTAATTTAAAAGGTAATTTAAATTTTATAAGTTAACGATATGAAAAATGGAACTAAATAGAAAATATAGAAAATGAAAAAGCTACAAAATTTTTAAAGATTAAACATACTGAGAGCGAATCCTCAGACACGACGGCCGCAGTCCCAATTTCCTCTTCGTCCACCGGAATACTTTTCCTCGCTGACTGACGCCGAGACGGATCGTACTCGTCAACTTCCGTGTTCGTCAAATCTGTGTCATCCTCCAGTTCCCCGGTGGAATTCATCTGCGCAGTCACCAGCTGGAAGTACAGACCCTTATTCTTGAGAAGCTCTTGATGATTTCCCTTCTCCGACACTCGCCCGTCACTCAAACTCACGACGAGATCAGCTGCACGGATTGTGGACAGGCGATGAGCGACGATGAGCGTGGTTCTTCCCTTCCGGGCTCTGTCCAACGCAGCCTGAACAACGGACTCACTCTGAGTGTCCAGAGCCGAGGTCGCTTCGTCCAGGAGGAGAATCGAAGGATTTCGGACCAACGCTCGAGCGATTGCTACCCGCTGCTTTTGTCCACCTAATCAATCAAATGAAAATAATTCACCTATATGAATCATACTAATTTTTTAAATCAAGCAGATATTCCAATAATTATTACGACACACAATTAAAAAAATACCTGACAGTTGTGCACCACGGTCGCCTACTGGAGTGTTGTACCCCTGTCAAAATATGCAAAGAAAGGCATTGTAGCGTTACCAGCTGATTTTAAGAATTTATGACGTTTAAGTTAAATCGAAAAATAAGAAAAAGTATTCGTCTAATACGTCAGGAAGTTTGGATATGAACTGATGCGCATTCGCTTGCCGACAGGCTTCCTCCACCTCCTTCTGAGTAACGTCGTCTCGACCGAAGCGAATATTCTCGGCAATTGTTGCGTTGAAGAGAACCGGCTCCTGACTCACGATCCCAATTTGCGACCGAAGCCATCCCAAGTTCAAGTCTTTAATGTCAATTCCATCGACGGACACGTTTCCCTCCGTAGGATCGTAGAACCTTTGAAGTAGCTGCAAGCAAGTGGATTTTCCACAGCCACTGACATGAGAGGAAAAAAACAATTTTAACTTTTACATATTTTGAAAATTTATGTTAAGCACATTAATATAAAGTTGCATTTGTTTCTATGAAAAACTTAAGAATGTATATACATATAGTTAAAATTTACCTGTGTCCTACTAATGCAATGGTCTGTTCTGGTTCGACAGATAGGTTAAGCCCGTTTAAAATCTATAATTTTACAAAAACAATTATATGTAAAACTCAAAGTCTCAAGAAACATTCGTAAGCGGAGGGACTACAATATCGATTACACAAACTAATTATGTATTTATCAAAACATAATCAATCAATATCCAGAAAAAGACTATACCTGCACTTCTGGCCTAGATGGATAGTTGAATTTTACATTCTCAAACTTAATTCGGCCAGATGCTTTATTTGTTGGTTTCTGTCCTGCTTCAGAGTAGCTGTCGATTTCTGGCGATCTAGAAGTATGCAAATATGATGGAGAAATTTTGCAAAAGCGTTTTTATATTATTTCATACATAAACTATAGGTAGATCGTAATTACGCTGGCCTTTGAAATATTTCACAAATAGGTACGTGCCTACTTTTAAAAAGTATTTTTATTTTAGAAGACATACAAAATCAAATTTATTCGGGTTTGTGTTATAACGCAGTTGAAATTTGCATTATTTAAAGTTACTACATTCCCCGAATTCGAATAGTGTTGCAAAATTTCTCATAAATGTGCTATGTACAGTTCATGCTGGTACTCTTAAAGAATTGTATGTAAAAAACAAATTAACTGTGCTACAGTCATCGTAATAAATAATTAGATCTACCTATCAATGACGGCATAAATTCCAGCCGCAGAGCCCCTTCCAACAGCAAATGTTTCCAAATACGATGCAGCCTGGCCTATATTGAATGAACCAATAAGAACATTGAAGAAAACCTAAAATTTGGAATTCAGAAATAATTGCACAAATGAGACAATCGTACCGTTACCATTGCACAGTGTTAAAAAATTAAAAAAAGCCTTTAATTAACCTATCAAGCGTGCCGTACGAGTAGTATTTTTTCTACTTAAGTATTCTTACAGCCATATCCAATTGTAACAGTAAAAAGTAATGTAGACATAAGCACTCACAATAAGCAAATTTTCGGCAGTGTAGGCTGGCACCGTCCCATCCTCACAATATTTATCCTGCCCTTCAATAATCAGCTTAGTTCCGTACCAAAAGGCAAGGGCAAACCCAGCATACTTGAGGAGCCCGACGAGACCCATGCCGAAGCCGGATACTGCACCACGTTGCTTCGCAACCGCTTGAGCCATCTCCAAGCCTTTCTCGTACCTTTGAGTTTCTTTAGTCTGACCACTAAATGCAAATACGGTCCGAATGTTTGTGATGGCTTCTTCAGCCACCGTTCCCGCCTTGGCATACGCAGTCTGTTCCGTGGCTGCCAATCTGGACTGAATACTGGACACGATTCCAGAGGCAATCGCGAGGACCGGTGCGATGGACAAGACGACGAGAGAGAGGAGCCAGCCGTGATAAAATGCACTCCCCAGAGCGAATAAACTGGTGGACAAGAAAAATATACAGAGACCGAGCTTCTCTCCTATCGCCTCTTGAATTTTCATACCGTCCCTGTAATAAATTTAAAATGTCAGAAATTGATTATTGATTGACATATCGTGGGCGAAGGATCAAATCCGTTAACTTCCATTTTTGATTTAAATGAGCGTTTTAGCTGACCAATTCATAATAACATGGTTATGAAGAGTTGCAAATTGCTCTAATTGCATATTGTAGAACGCAAAACGTTCTAACTATATGGCATTAACAACTGCAATAGGTTCTAACTACACGATTTTAAAACTCGAACTGCTCTAACTTAATGATTTAAACAAATTCCAAATGCACTAAATACATGATTTTAGTCGCAAACTGTTCCAACTACATGATTTCAAAACGCAAATTGCTCTAACTGCATGGTTTTAAAAAGTTCAAAATGTTCTAACTACAAGGGTTTAAGTTTCAAACTGTTCTAACTAGATGATTTTTAAAATTGCAATATATTATAATTGCATGTTTTCAAAATTTGAAAATTTTATAATTGCACATTATTGCAAAGTGCAAAATACTCTAGGTACAATATTTAAGAAGTGTAAAAAGCTTTAACTAGATGTAATGTTCATAGGCACGTAATAATAATATTTTGCGCTTCTAAAAATCAAGTATTTCGACCATTCGGCCCTTTCAAAAATCACTTGGATTAGTTTGCAACTTAAAATAATGTATTTAGAACATTTTTAACTTTTTAAAACCATGAAGTTAGATCAATTTGCGTTTTAAAATCGTGTAGTTAGAACAGTTGCGACTAAAATCATTCATTTAGTACATTTGGAATTTGTTTAAATCATGAAGTTAGAGCAGTTCGCTTTTTAAAATCATGTAGTTAGAACCTTTTGCAGTTAATAATGCCATAAAGTTAGAACGTTTTGTGTTCTACAATATGCAATTAGAGCAATTTGCAACTTTTCATAACCATGTTATTATGAAAGCTAAAACGCTCATTTAAATCAAAAGTGGAAGTTAGCGGATTTGCTTCTTACAAGGGAACGGTTTTACATGGTACGCGCCAATTTTAAAAAGTCATGTATACAAAAATCAGGCCACTTTTAAATAGTTGGGATCCAAAGTAACTCGATTGCATTTTGCTTTGTTTGGTCACAGTAGCACGCCAACGTTTAAAAAAATTCAAATTTTAATATTTTGCCGCCCTGTAGCTGCTACAGTTCTCATCCGATTTTGACGGAATTTGATTTTTTCTAACGTTTAGACACTTTTCTAAAAATTAATTTCAGGGTTTTTCCATATTCGAAAATTTTCATTTTTTCGAAAATTTTTTGAAAAAGCAATATTTTTAAGGCCTAATTTTATGGATCATTTTTGTCAAAAAAATGAAAATTTTGGAATTGTGAAAAATCCTGAAGTCACTTTTTAAAAAAATGTCTAAACCTTAGATAAAATCAAATTTCGTCAAAATCGGATGAGAACTGTAGAAGTTACAGGGCAGCAAAATATTAAAATTTGAATTGTTTTAAACTTTGGCGGGCTACTGTGACCAAACAAAGCAAAATGCAATCGATTTACTTTGGATCCCTACTATTTTAAAGTAGTCTGATTTTTGTAGACATGACTTTTTGAAATTGGCGCGTACCATGTAAAACCGTTCCCTTGTTAGTAAAAATGGAAGTTAACGGATTTGATTCTAGCGAAAAGTTGAAGTTAACGGATTTGATCCTTCGCCCACGATATGTTTACTATAATATGTGAATGCATACTATATTGCCCGAATTAATACCAAGTAATGAATATTTCTTACTCTGCAATCCTAGACACAAAGTTTCGGTCTTGATTAGTATCGTACCACCCAACATTTTGGCGGAGTAGAGCCTCCAAATATTTTTGTCGAATGCGGTATGTCTATAGAATTAAGGTTTAACTTATATGTAACATGGCTAGTACACATTATTAAAGTATTTATTTACTAAGCTTTACGAAAATTAGCAGTTTCTACCGACCAATTGGCAGTGAATAGACCGTATAGACGCTTTTCTCTTGAAATGGTAGTTGGTGGAATTAGCAGTTTTTGTGAAATAATTAAATATCAAGCAAAACAATCAAAAATGAAAAGCCAAAATAAGCCATCAATTTCTTACCACATTTTCCGAAACGATGTTAAAGCTTGTGACGAAAAAATAACCCACAATAGCCTGTCCAATCCCCAGCATTGTTTGGTACAGAGCGAGATTAGCAATTGTATCTAGAAAGTCTCCATTTGTATCCGCCGTCGTTGGTTGGCTTGGGCTAAGCATAAATAAAAAATATCACATCTGTAATAAATTAACACCAACATTAATAAACCATTTTGAAGCATACGATAAGGCGCGGTACTGTGCACAGATATCATATTACTTTGGTACATTATTTGATTCAAATTAATAAACTAAATTCAAAAATGAGCAAGGAAAATTATATATCGTCTGTGAGGAACTAAAATGACCCATATCCATTTTTAGTTTCGAACAAAATGAACTTTCTACAGAAAAAATTAAAATAACATTTTCATGAAAGCATGTAAATAGAACCTTGTCCATTTTTTTAAAAACATGTAAATAGAATATTTTGCACATTTCAAAAACATGTAAATAGAAAATTTTACACTTTTCAAAAACATGTAAATAGGGCATTTTACACTTAAAAAAAACACTTAAATAGAACATTTTGACCTTTTTATAAATCTGTAAACAGGACATTGTTAGCGTTTCAAAAACATGTAAATGAAACAACTTGCTCATTTTAGAAACTCGTGATTAGCATTTGTAAGCATGTATTTTATTCACTGTATTTTTTTGACATATCTCATTTTAATTCTAGCAAAAATTGGAAATAGGTCATTGTGGTTATTCATAGACGATATGCAAAATGGCAAAATTATTTAGTGCACTTAACGTCCGAAATTATCACATACATAATAACCCGTCTGTTTGCATTAATAATGTATAACTGATATTTTTTATTGCCTTTTGGTCTGTCCTTGACATGACCACATGATTTTGCAACTGACCTTATCTTATCCATACAAATTAATAGTCAAGAGTTGAACTTGAATTGAACTAATAACTTTGCACATTTATATATGTGTGTACTAGCGCATATAACAATTATCTATGTCAATAACTCGAAATTATATAACGCGATCCTATTATTGGCTTTATTTGCTTATTTCGGCATCCATACAGCATCAAAATGAGTAAATGAGTTATTAACACTAAAACTCTTTTTAGATAAATTTCGATAAAATTAAAAGATTGCGATTCTAAAATAAAGCTCTTCCCAACATGACGCAGGGCGCACAAACTGTACCAGTAATTACCACGTGAGTCCTTAATCCCTGATAATAATAATGATAGTAAAATTAAAAGATTGTGGCATTCACTAAATACAAATGGAACTAACATTACGTCGGCGTTTCTGTCTTTTGAGCGGATTGTACGACACATATCATTAGTTTAGACTGCATTGCAAAAATGCTGTGCTGTTATATTTTATTAAAATTATTATAATTATTATTATTATTACGTGTACTATTTTAGGTTAAAATGTTAAAAAATCTCTCACCCGACAGTTGTACTTGCTGAAGGTGTTCCAGTAGAGGCACAAAGATTGGAATTTGCCTGTACTAAAGTATCTGTAATTTGTCCAAATAAAATGATCAATCCAGGCATTGTAATTCCAGATGCTGTGGCTGCTAAAACTCCAATAACAATCAGTAGCTTGTCCGTTGATGAGGAATATCGAAACTACAAATATCGTAATTGAAATCAAAAAATTGCAATGTCGAATATTCTGCAATAAAATATTATATCGTCAGTGAAGAACCAAAATGACCCATATCCATTTGTAGCTAAAAACAATATCCACTGTCTACAAAAATACTGAAACATGTCTTGAAAGCATTTAAATATAATATTTTGCACTTTTAAAAAACGTAAATAGAACATTTTACACTTTTCAAAAACATGTAAATAGAACATTTTGCAGTTTTAAAAAACACATAAATAGAACATTTTGCACACTACAAAAACATGTAAATAGAATATTTGACACTTTTCAAAAACATGTAAATAGAACATTTTACACTTTTCAAAAACATGTAAATAGAGCATTTTACACTTTTGAAAAACTCCTAATTAACATTTTACGCATGTTTCTCATTTTGTTTTTATGACATAGCTCATTTTG
>JAQFZE010000602.1:0-24390 GCA_034695245.1 Dicyrtomina saundersi | reverse complement strand
TAGATTTAGAAATATTGCATGGATATAGTCAGTGTGTTCTCAAGTTGGTTGTTGAATAATACGTTCCATTTGGGTTAACTAGCGATGATAATGATAATAGTGCTAAAAAAAAGTGTTTTTGTCTGTAGTAAACTTGATTTGGCACATCGGAGTGATACTCTCTCGTATTTCTTTTCCCTGAACTTGCATCTAATTATTATGTGACCAAGTACTCAGTACCAATTTCAGTTTAAATAAAATAGCACATTTGTGATTTTATTATTTAGTGAAATTTAGAAGGAAAACTTCGGAGGTTTGTTCAGTCCGTCTGACTTGATTCGTTCTCATTCTTCTTTTGTCACTTGTGGTTATTTAGCTTAAATGTCACGTTGTAGTCGTGGTTCGTGTCTTGTTTTCGTTTTACGTGGTGAATAAATTGTTGGTTATCGTAAAGTATCTGTAGAACTGTCACAGAGAACGATAGAACAGTGAGTATTTTTATACCAAGCCAAAACCAAGGAACTTAACACAACTTCAAACGAAGTAGTGCTACTACAGTAAATTCTTTCTCACTTGATCATTTATTTCCAGATTTTAGATTCTATAGTCATTCAATTATATTTCACTTTTGTAATGTTTCTCTTCTGAAGAAGCTCAAGTTTAGCCGCGCCCTCCTTATTTACAATAAGTGCTATGTGCGTTTTGTTTTTGTAAACCTTTATGAAATACATCATCGTTGAAAGTTTGTCAGCGTAAGATGTTTTTTTGAATGAGTGCAAGTGCTACTCACATTAAAAATACGTTTTTATAAATCGGGCTAGTTCTTGGCTGTAAGAATTTTCAAAGCATATAGCAGTACTTTGACGATTGTCGATGCACCGACCTCACATATACATGCTATGACATGCTGTAAAGAAAATAAGTGAGCTAAATTACGAGTAATAATCTTTGCTTAAGTTTTGTAATTAACTAAACGTGTTGAATTTTTAAAACATGTTGTACTATAGTCAGTCAGTATTGAAATTGGTAGTTACTGTGTATTAAAATGCTCTGTAGCATTTCTTGCTCAATCGTTGTTTGCAGTTTTGTGTGATAAAGTAGGATTTCAAAAAAAGCTTTAATGTATTTAGTTATTGTATTTTAGATACTTGAGTCAAACTCCACCGGCTATTCTGGAATTCCGAAGTTCGGATTTGTTTGTTTCCAAAAACATAAGTCCAATGGCAGAAGAAAGATAAGCCTACATTTTGAAGCTCGTTGGAATCAAAGGGGAAAGCAAAATAGTCCAAGAGGGAGAGAAAGGTGATCGGAAAAGGAAAAGTGAAACGAATAGACTGGAAATAAGATAACAAATATCAAGATTAAGATTGATTCCATTTTATAGAGTACCCAGAATATTATATTAATATAAATAAAACTATGGCTGATGTGGCCCCAAAGAAGAAAAGGGAGGGTTCCATCGAAGACGTTCATATGGATGTGGAGAATGGAATTTTAGTTATAACGAATGGACGGGGCCATCATGAAAGCTGTTTTATGTCAAAGAATGATGGGGAGGAGGATGACGAAGAGTCCAAGTCATCCTCTGAACCCTCAGGAAGACAGCGCGAATTGAATGGTCATGGACACGAGAGTGAGAGTGATTCCCCTTTGTCAGTGTCATCGGGATTGTCGTCAGTCGCATCGTCCCCATCGTCAGCGTCAACGTCATCTTCGTCAGAGCTACCTGAAGAACGCTTATTTGTTCATCAATACTCAATTGTAAAGACACTTTTTGAGAAACTTCCCATCCGGGATCTTTTAAATTGTGGACAAGTTTGTAAAATGTGGTCCGAAGTGGGGCGGGTGGTGAGGAAGCAGAGGAGGAATCAGCCATTCCTTATGTTATACCATCCCTACCTTCCTCATACTAAGTCCATTGTGGAATGGTTCAATGGACAGCTGGGTCATATTGTGTCAGAGGAGTCCAAGGATATTGTGGAAAATCATTTATTAGCCCCTCTCAAAGATACTGGCGATAGTACAGGTTGTGTCTTTACAACGTATCCGCAAGTCTCGGAACAAATTAGACCTGCAATTTTAAAACTTTTCAACCAATGCTTTTATGAGCCACAACTAGTTATATTTTTCGGATCCGCCTCTTTAAATTCTTATTTGACTAAACGATGTGAGTATTGTCAAATTTTGTATTTTATTTTGGGTCTTACTATTTACTAATTGTAACACTGGCTAAGGCTCGATGCAAGCACATATTAAAAATTCTTGCTTCTTGCTCGAAATGTATTTCAATTTAATTGAATTTTACAAAAAGCCAGAGCCGAACATGCCAGATTGGCAAGCAAGATGGTCAGAGCATTTACATTTCTTTAAACATTTATTTGTGCTTACACTTTTATATTTTTGTGTTTTTACTATTGATATCACTGGCTGTAAAATGTATAAAATAATTCTATGCACACAACGTAATTGAGCCTTTAGCTACGGTATGTAAGTTAGTAGACTCAAAGATTTTAAAGATGGCTGGCTGTATCTTCTAATCATTATTTATTGTATGATTACATTATAATATAGACACCCCGAGACAACAGTACACTCGCCACGAACATTTGTTTGAGGGTATCAAAGCTATCGGGCCGAGTTTGGCAGCATTTGGGACTGGAGTCGTCACGACGGTAAATGGTATGGAATCCAATGAATCTTACACTATTGAAATGGAAAATACATCGTACCCTATGCTTACTGGTCTGGCCATTCCCAAAGGTTCGATCATTTATTTCTATATTTTAGTGCATTATTTTAAAAACATTTTATGTTTCTGTATTTTATTATTCGCTTTCATGAGCACTTTACTAACAAAAATTAGCTATGCTTTTATAGGTATGTACATAAAACACATGTACATAGATATTATGATATGTATACACACAATATACATGTGCACAGTTTTCAGTATTTTTTATGAAGCTATAAGTATCTAATAATGGAATGTTGGTATGTTTGAACTATAGTTCCTGGTTTTAAAGTGAAAACATTTAATGTTGACTATACGACTGCTTCTAAGTACAAAGGAAAGGTATGCAATCTCTTCCTATTAGTCATTTAGTTTTCATTTACTTTCCAGTAAATTAATCTTTTTCTTCGATGATTCTGAAATTGGATGTACATATTTTTTACTGAATTTAATAATGAAACTTGGAGGCTAATTCCTAATTTAAGGGCTAAAAACGATAGTTAATTGATGGCTCTATTTTCTTGAAGGTGGATTGTGTTAATTGCAAAGAAATTCTCAACATTTCACCTGACGATAATGTAAAAGGGATTATATTATTTCATCCAGACCGGCGTCGAAGTTCTGCTTTGTCTGAGGCTGTCTATCAATATTTGATGTAAGTAAAATTGGCGTTGTAAAATTCAGTTTATTGTCAAGTAAAAAGTTTAAAGTAAAATTGTGTTAACTTGCTATTGTGAACAGCACGTTTGAATTTTTTAGTGAGTAATTAAATTTTCTTATAAATATTGCAAATATTCGATAAACTCATAGACAAAATCCAAATACGGCTCTTGGTGGAGGAGCAATGCATGAAGTGGTAACAAGTTGTTCTCAGGATAAAGCATCACGAGGCTGTGGTCTCATCATTTGTGGAGATGAAAACGTCAAGGTCATCTCCGTTGGAATGTTTCAAAAGAAAATGACGAATACAAATGAAATGGCACTTGCGAGGGTAAGATACAGGACAAATAACTTCACTTTTTAGCAGTTTCCTTAAAAATATTGCTATTATTGTCCAGCGTTTACATGATTTTAAATGTTTAGATTAAAACTTCCCTAATTTGTTGAATTTTTACTAGGTAAAAAATTGCAATTTCGAAGAAGAAGGAAGCTTTGCTTTTATGTTTGCGTGTAATGGGCGAGGGGCCGGGATGCATAACCATGTTAGTAATGTTGAGTCACGTTTATTTCGTAAATATTTCCCTAAAACTTCATTAATAGGAGTATTCACAGTCGGTGAATTCGTTCACGAGTACATTCCAGGCGAGAATAGTCAACCACCCCGAGCAAAAAAAAGTATTGAACATTCATTCTCAACAGTCTTTGTGATTGTTTCAGTGGCTCGGCCACCAGTCTCTCCTCATCCGAAATCCAGTTAAACACATAATTCTACCTTTAAATAATGAAATGTATCAGATCGATTTTTATCCGTCGAAATCTGCGTTATATGAAACGATGCGATAGGTTATCATATTATTATAAATGTAACTATGATAATTGATATAATGTTCTAGTATGCTGCTATAGCTTTTTTTCTCATCTACAAAATAATTTAAGTTAACCTGCCCGCCCGTTTGCATGGCAAGTAAATTTATATTTACCTGATAGTCCTGTATCTGTAATTACGGCAGGATAGTTCTATCAATTATGTAATTGTCATGTATTGTATTTACATTTTCTACGGTCGCTATTGCAAAATTAATATGAACGACCTAAACATGAACATGTAATTAATTATTATGCGAGAAAATATAATACCTTAATAATTCTAATCTCAGTTTAAAATGTTAGACATCATCCACAATTTCCTAGTAAGTAAATATGGATAAGCAAAAGAAATTCAAGTTAGATAAATGGTAAATTGTAATTAGTATCAGAATATCAAAAGCATGCATACTGCAACCGGTAAAACAATTCTGTAAAATCGTACGAATTAAGTTATTCTTGTGTGAGGGCCTGCTTTTCTGAAGTATACATAATATCAAGTTTTGACTTTTTGACTCGTACGTACAATATTTCTTTTTTAAGTAATCTGATGTAGCTAAATAATGTGTAGCATTTCTTTTGTAATTTTATTTTGGAATACTGGCAATACAAAAGTAAAAGGATTATCAGATCCGTTTTTTCTGTTGTTAAATGATACACGTAGCATGATTCTCATCTATTACTCACCTGTTATTTTTCATTGCTTTGAACAGTTGTGCTTAGTAAGATCCTTACCGTAATAATGAAATAAGTAATTTTATTAGATACTTTTAAAAAACTTGATTTTTTGTTGTTATTTGTGATGATTAAGATATTCGCAGCTCCCTACGTAAATAGTGTTTTAGTTAAAATAATACACATAACTACCAATACAATTTTGAAATACGTACACACAAGTATTTAAGGATGTATTAATTCAAAACTGAACATAACGCCTCGAATCCAATTGAACGTGAAGATGCTTTTTTCTCTCGGTGGTATAATATATTAAGACTACTATGAAATACTAAAAATTATATTGTTTTATGCTAAAATAATAAATGATACATCAGATAATGATAGTAATGATACACTTTATTGTATATGATGGACTTGCTTCTATGTAATGTGTAATGATAGTTAAATCATAATAATCGTAATGTATAAACAAAAATTCCAAAAGGGTTATTATATTATGTTTTGGAAGTTCGCAAGTTGGAATTTTAATTTGGGGTGTTTACAAAAAGAACTGAGAAAGTCACAGTTTCACTTTTCATGGTATATATACTACAAAGCAGAATAAAAACGAAATACAAACTAAAGTAAACAACGGAGGGGGGAATTAGGGTGGGCGGGGAAAAACGTACAAAATTTTAATCAGTGCTTAAATCAAAATAAAGCGAAAAAAAAATAAGAAATTAATACTCGTGTTCCGTTGTGTTAATTTGGAGCTATATTGTTATAGTTGTAGAAATTAATTGCATTGCCATAAAAATTGCATATGTGTATGATAAGTTTCAAGGTCAAATCATGAACAGCATTAATAATATTGATCGAGTTCACAATTTCGTCATTTTGTTTTCTTCCAGGAGCACAAAGTACACAATACATGCGATTTTTTTATTTAGTATTTTTTTAAATAATGGTACTATAACAGTCATCCGTGATTTTAACTTTAATTTACATCAGTGTAATGTAATTTAAATCTAATTAATGCAATATGTTGTAAGACTGTAGTCTTCCATTTATTTAGTAGAGGAGGTTTCATTTTTTTTTCGTCGGAGAGTCAGATTAGACATGATATAGTTATGTAGATATTAATCAATTAGGTATATGGTCTTATTTTTTCAATTAGTGAATTACAGACTCATAGGTGGGTGTGGGAGTTCCACAGTGGGACTGACTGGTAAAAGAGGATGTTTGTGGTTACAAGTTACAATTACTTATAAATTACAATCATTCGGTACATAAAATACGTATCGTATAAAGTCCAAGTACTTTTTATTTTTCAATACTTCAAACAAAAAAGAATCCAATCTCTTTATGTAGTTGAAATCTAACTAGTAAGAATTTCGACCCATTTTTAACTACCATTTTTGCCCAGGCTTTACCAATGGTGAATCTTCTGTGCTAATCGATCAATGATTAATGATTTTGTTTATTTATGAGTTACTGATTACAGTGTGAATAGGTACGACACTCGTTGCTTTGAAGTATTTTGGATCTGGAACTTATATCTATTATTAATTTGTTTTTCTTTTGAGGCAAGAACTTGACGACTTTTGATTATTTTTTTCCCAATCTCACATGTTAAATTGCAAAGTTAGTTTTTTTACGAACAAGGACAATAAGACAATTTATAATGTTTTAAGCTTTACTTCAAGTCATTAAGTACTTAGGTAGAGAATTGTATTACTTTTTGAGTTGTAAATTTGATGACGTTTTTTTTAGTTTTGTAGTTTTGATTTAATTTTTGATGCCAATAATATCTTACTATATACTTATACATACAGTAATTTTATAGGATGGTTCCGACTTTATTTTAGACAGTGTTTACGCTGGCTGCGCAACTTACTATTAATAGTTAGTTATGGTTTGCACTGTCAGCACTGTACTTTCTCACATACATAGTGGGTGATTTTATGTTCGACTTCGCGTTTCATAGTCGTAATAAAGTTATATATCATCTTATATATTTTTGGTAATAATATAAAGTTCATACTATTTTTTGCTTTTGTGTTTTGTGTGCATTATCCTGGGTTTCATTTTACCTATAATCATAGTCATAATTCCAAACTCCATATCAGTTAGTTCATAATCGAAATCGAAAAAATGTTTGTTTTTCTCTCCTTTTTGCCTTTTTTTCTTTGTCAATCCGCCAAAGTAAAATATGAAGAAAGTAGGTAATAGTAGTAATATTATTTAATTTTTCACAGTTTTCAACGTGTAATTATTTCTGTCTGCTCACCGTACCAAACTATTTGGATAATATTTAATTTTATATAACAGTAGTAGTTAATCAGTTTAATAATGTAGTACACTATTTTATAATATTGTAATTTTTTAAGGTTTAATTAGTTACTTACCACCTACAATCTAATGGTATATAGTATGTATTTAATTAGTATTGGTATATTGTTGGCGATTTTGGCTTAGATACACAACGGTCTCAATAAGGTAATCTTTGAATTGTGCACGTCAGTAGTAAGTTTACCTCTTTTTTAACCTCATCAAAAGAAATGGTGTATCATTATTTAGTATACATGTATGCAGCTAGTGCAGCTTCAGTTGTAATCGTAATCGTTATTTAATTTTAATTTGTAACTTATTTCGTTTTTTAAGTTATATAAGTATAGTTTTTTCTGGTTGTATAAATTCTTCTATTTCCCCTCTACACAGTCAACCACTTCATATGAGATTTCCCTATATAAGTTAATGTGTAGTTTTTTTTTCATTTTAAGTAGGTACCTAAGTACATTGTGTTTGATTTAAGTTTGATTTCTTTTTTCAAAAGTTCATTTCTTCAGATTGTATCGTGATTCATTCTATAAGCAGTGTTTCTTAGCCGACGGTTTTGATAAAATTTCTACAGTTTGAACGTCTGCAGTCTAAAATGTCGATATCGATTTCGATCGATAACGATAATACGATGATGTAAGATGTAAGTTAAATACGACGGCGAGCTAAATTACTACACCGTCCAACCAAGTAAGTAGTAATTTCACTAAAAAAGTCAAACAAATGTTATAACACTCAAGTAAATTATGTTGTGTTCGGAATACGGAAACTTATTAGACACGAGTACGATACGATGCAAGTACTTTATTATTTTTAGTGATTTTTACATAATTTTAATAATAATTATTACAATAATCAATCCAAAATACAAATACATAATATAATAATAATAGCTTGTGTACTAAACCTCGAGTTTCCATCCGTAGCCATCTTTTTTTTTCTCTTGTTGCTAATTTAATCGAATCTAAGCATATCTTTTTCTCCCATTACTAACGAGGCTTGATAATGTACAGAGTTTGCATAATATACTAGTAGTCGGCGTCGATAATGAAAATCGATAATAATTTACTAACCTAATAACTTCATTCAGTAATGGGAAAAGTTTAGTGCACCAAATTTAAATCTGTAATATGCTAGTTTTATTTATACGCTTTTTTATTTTGTAAAAACCGACTTAAATTCGAAATCGACTTTCCTCAAAATTACACCATTTTTTTATACAATAAGATTTTGTTTTACTTCTCCAAACAAAATAAACGAGAGTCGACATCGACACGGAAAACTGAAAGTTTCAACTAATTACACTGAAAATTCAAAAATATGGACTTTGAAGAAGCGATCGAATCATTTTATTTTCTGACCAGCGATAATTAAAAGGATAGTAAGATGTAGTAAAAATTCCTAGTGAATTTCCCTTCGACCCCTCCATTCCCTACTGCTTGTTTTATGTAATCTTATTTCAAATTATATATTCGGTTTATTTAGTTAGAATTCAAATCTCTAATTATAAAACCTGCTACTTACATAAGCAGTTAAATGTTTTAATAGCTCTGTGGTTGATTTCGGATTCTGGCTAGACATAAAATACATGGTAGAGCAGTCTACTTCTCGCTCTAGTGGCAAATAGCAAATTCTGACTTATATACTTTCTGTTCGATGACTCTGATTGATTAATTTGTTGATGTGATTATCAGCATTTTATTGTAAATTGGTAATTTAAATGTGGAAAATTTCTCGAGTGACTAAAACGATGACGATGACGATGAGGGCGAGAGCGACAACGACAAACGATTGAAATTGAAGGTTGGTGTTGGTAGGTACATAACTGAAAATTTCCGTTTTATTGTTATCCTAGATCTCTCCACACTTCATAATTTCATTTTAATAATAATACTAGCATTAATATTATTTTAATCACTCTGCGACAATCTCTACTTTACACAATAAGTCATAGTCATCATTTATCTAATTCATAATAATTAATGTAATTGAATACAAACATAATTCACAAAACAAAAATCAAATTCAATATTTAACTTTCAGTTTTCTCAACGATATTTAAGTATAATAGCAATAGTAATTATATTTATTTGATAGTATAATAATTAATAAATAGGTAATATGCATATAGTAGGTAGCTGTAGAATAGGTAGATGTAAAATGCACTGGTAATAATTCACATATTCAAACGATATCGTACTCATAAGTCATAATAAGTATACAAGATAATAACATGATCCTCCTACATAATTAGTATACATACATAAATACTTTTTTTTTAAATTGTAATTGTAACATTGTAATCGTAACAATTATTCTGAATCCACAAAAAAAACTGTGTGATACATATGTGCCTATTAATTTCATACTTTTTACAACAGGAGTTTTTTTACGAGCAATGACCATTTTTTGTCATCGGGGGAAAAGAGTGCTTTTTTGCTTTTACTTTATTTTTTATTTATTTTGTGTTTTGCTTCTTGAAGTTGTAATAATGAACCCTTGTATGGCCTATCCGTACTAAATACTTTAATAATTGTTATATTTAAGTTACTTTACACCTAGAAATCTCATTAACTAATAGTAATAATGATAATAACAATAGTATAACATAGAGCACAGGTATGAAAAATTAACTTGTAAAAATTAAATTAAATATCCTTAGAGTACCTTCCTCTCAAGATACGACAATACGATACAATACAATAATAATCATAACAATAATTAATTAATTAATAGTAATAGTGTTTTGGTTTTTGCCTCTAAATGAGCTGAACAAGATAAGATATCCGTAGTATTTTTGAGGTATTTTTTTTAGTATACATAATGTCATTCAATACTCCTTATATGGTGATGTTCATGAAATACATACTATATAACTACATATTATATTACTCTACGTCTACTTAAGTATATATACCCTATATATATACCTATACTACCTAGAAGAATTTTCCTTAATTTGTAATATTATATATATCATAATGTAGTATGTAACTGTAATTGTATACATTAAGCTGTAGTAATATAATGGTGACTCACACTGCACTGTAGACTGTAGTACTTAACTGTAGGGTGTACTTACTGCGTACTGCCGTTTCTATTTTAACTTTTATTTTCATTGATTTGATTTGATCGAAATTCGAAATATTTTTATACATAATAGTACTACTATATTTATGCTTAGTTACTTTTAAAACGAGATAAATTCGATAAATTTGATTTAAAAGGTCAAATTTTTTTTTCTTCAAAATTTCTCTCTCATTCTCTCTCTCTCTTCTTGTTCCTCTCAAAGTCTCAAAATACTAAATACATATACAAATACTAATACTCAAAATACTACTACCAGATAGTAACAACGATAACGATGACGATGATGGTAATAGGTACTAAATATTAAAGGAGGTTAAAGATTAAGAGACACGCTTTCTCCCTCGAGTATCCAATTTAATCAGTATCATCTCATTGTCAGCGTCTGCCTGTCTCTGTGTAGTTTTTTATGTCCTGGGATGACCGACTATAATATGTAGTAATTGTAATAATTAATTTCCTCCTGTTCTATTTATAAAGCCGTCCCTCATTTTTTGTAGTAAGCCTTATATAATACATTCTGTGTCTAAAGATAATTTATAGAATAGTACATACATATATAGTATAATGTAATGTAATGTGCTGTGTACAGGTATTTATTTTTACTCTCACTATACGTAGGTTATAGTTGTAATTATAATGTAAGAGTACTAGGTAGGTAATTATAATTATCTATTAAATAGTGATGATTCTTTTGAGTTGAGTGTACTATTGTTTGGTAATATTTTTTTTTGCGTATAATTATATCATGAGCCACTAGGACTTTATAGTATACAAAAGAGTAATATATGTATGTATTGTAATTGTTATGTTAATGAAATGGGTATATCATATGTAACTGTAGTAAATTGTAATCGTACATTGTAGTATTGCAGTTGTATAATAGTAGTAGTATAGATATATAGTTTAGCAATACGCGGTTTCTTTACTTGACGAAAACATAGTTAACTTTTAAAAATTGTAAGTTGTTATGAGGAATGATTGTTGATGTGATGAATGGTTGTTGTTGCTGTTGGTTTTGTTCCTGCTGATTTTGTGGGTCCGTGGGCTGATTTTGATTCGGCTGGAGTTGTTGTTGCTGGGAGGATGATGCGGCTGGGGAAGATGGAACTGATGAAGAACTATTCAGAGCTAGTGGTACATCCTGGATTTGATTATTCGGAGAGCTTTTGTTACTGTTCATCCCGAGATGGTTGAGGCTGAGATGACCTTCGGGGGATGCACTCGCCGAGGAGTGGTTGTCATGTGGGGATGCACTTGGAAATGCTGCTGACACATTCATCATATTTACAGCCCTTACTTGTTTCTCTAAAGCTGAGATGCTGGATGAAAAATTTACTGGTAGGATGTTGTGATCTTGTGATGTGTGATTTTGAGTTTGAAATAGCTCACCTGCATGCTCATCGTTGTTAGATTTATGATTTTTATGTGAAGTCAAGATTGGACTGGAGGATGAGTGATCATCTGGTGAGTGCATTTGAGGAACGGAGTGTTTGAGAAGAGCCGAGTGAGGATGACTCAGGAAAAGGGGCGGAGATCCATGAGGGGGGAAGGAGGGGAAATGATTGGAGGGGAGAAATGTGAAATCTTTAACTTCTGCAGCTCGAATTTGATCCGGTGTCAAGTCAGTCGGCTCACCAGTATGCAGTCGAATATGTTGCTGGAGGACCAAGGAATTCGTAAATCTAGCAAAGAACAATATCAAAATTACAATCAACGTACTTGCTCTGCAAAATTAAAACTTTGTAATGTACAACTAAAATTACGGTATGATTTTTTAAAGTGAATAAACAGCTTGCATGGGCGTAGGTGGGTACGTTTAAAAACAAAGTAATTGAATTTTACAGGGAAAAAAATACATACGACGGGTACAAATTTAATTTGTGTCAGGAGTTTTGGCATTTAGTTTTGTGTCTAAACGCAACAAAAAATCAAAAAACAAATTCGCATTAATATTTCTCTTAATAAACGAATTTTGAGTTGAGTCAAGTCTCCATTTTGAGTACTGAATTTTCAGAATATTTGATAGCACTGCGCTTTCTCTTTGGAATTCCGTATTTTGAGCAGCAATGAATTTAAAAAAATACAAGTTGTGCCCTCAAAATAAGTGAGCCAGCTACGCCCTTGTAAGCCAACTTCACCTTTTATGACAGACGGGACATTGAAGAAGAGCTCTGAGTGGTGGTTTAGCTCGATGGACTCCCATGTGTGTCTTGAGATTGCCTTTGGTGGTGAAAGTTCTTCCACAAATCTTACATTTGAAAGGACGCTCTCCGGTGTGAGTTCGGTAGTGCATCTGGAGAGCACTCTTGCAGGAGAGAACGCGTTGACAAATGATACACTGGTTCGGGTCTGTGACCTTATGATCAATATTATCTACTAGCTGCTGAAGTTTAGCCGTCTCAGACGTCTTGGTCACTTCAATGAGTGATTCCCATGCATTATCATTGGAGCCTGGACGTGGAAGAAGATTCGTATAAATTGCTGGATCTTTGGCGGGATCAAAGTCCAAGTGTGGTATCCCTTGCGGGTGTTGTTGCTGTGGGTGTTGTTGGTGCTGGTGCTGCTGTTGTTGTTTGCTCGGTTGTTGTTGTGATCCCATAGGACCCCCCATCTGTGGGGCTGGTGAGATCCGAGCAAACGTCATCGTTGATGAAGACGAGGGACGACTCGGCCGGACCTACATTGTTTATAGAGAAATGTCAAAGAAATAGAAAAAAAGTAGTCATTAGATCATTTTTGACTCGCGTCTATTTATGAATGATTGACAAATGCAAACCATGAGAGGAAGTGGGTACATCAGCGGGAGGCTTTTGCTTGACAAATTCTCGGGCTGATCCTGACTCGACTCTTCCATCATCATGTTGCTCGAGTCATTGTCGTTCTCATTCTCCTGGTCATCATGGTCCTGGTCATGGTCATGATCTTGATCGTGGTCAGGGTCATTGTCCTCCCCATCCGTCCCATGGTGATGGTGATGATGATGGTGGTGATGGTGATGGTGACCCAGGTGGTGGTGATCCCCATTGTCTGGGTCACCCTCATGATCATGGTTGTCCTCAGACATGGAGTCCATACTGCAGTCATCCACTTCTTTCTTGGGGCTCCGCCCCTCCATCTCCTCGTCATCATCCTCCATGTCCATTGACAAGGACTTGACATTCAGATTGACCTTTTTTCTTTTCTTGGTCGTAAAATTCAAAAGACTACTACCCGTGCTCATGTTCATGTTCATGCCCATGTTCATGTGATGATCTCCCTTCCCCAGTAAACTCCCACTCTCGGACTTCCGACCGTCGAAACCATCACCGTCCCCATCCAAATCACCATCCTCATCATCTATATCGTCATCATCCATTTCCCCGTCCACCTCCCCATCCTCCATCTCATTCTCATTGTCATCATCCTTCAATTCTTTTTTAATTTCAATTTTTTCTTTAATTAGATCCTCAGCCCCGGAATTTGAATTACTATGACTGTGATGTGACGAGGATTTACTGTGTCTGTGCTGATGGTGATGATGTGGCTGCTGATGATGGTGGTGGTGCTGCTGTTGGTTGTGGTTACTACTAGAGATGCCACTACTAGAATTACTGTGATTTTGATGATTAGTACTCTTGGGCTTGGTCAAGTCTTCGGGACCAGGTGTAATGATGTGTTCCTTGAGAATGGGGACTGCGAGAGGGATTAATTTCATGGGCTGGGAGAAATGAAAGAGGGGGTTGAAAGGATGGAAAGCTGTGGGTGGGGGTGGTGGGGTTCTGAATGGATTTGCATTTGATCCAGGTGGGGAGTGATTCGGAGTGGAGTGTCCACTACTGTTCGGACGAATGGGGGGATGAAGATGATCTAGATGCTCTGGAATTGGATGGGGATTCATTCGCACGTGTGGGAATCTGGCGGTGTGTCGTTGAAAATGTACTTTGAGGTTTCCTTTGGTTGTGAAACGACTGCCACAAACATTACATTTGAAAGGACGTTCCCCAGTGTGGGATCGGATGTGGATTTGAAGCGCGGAGTCGCTACTAAACACCTACAAAAACAATAACAACAACAAACATGTAAATAATCTACTTTTATAAATCCACTACTCGGAGCGCCATCAAATTATACAGGAAAAACATTTGCTAGGGTTAGATTTGAGTTTGATTCACTTTTGTACATATTTACTACAAGGTATACGACTTTGTGTAATTATGCAAGTCTACATGCAAGAAATTTGTTTTAAACAATTTTACCTTGCCACAGTAACGGCAGCGATGCTTGAAGAATGGTTCCCGTCCTTTCTCAATACCCAAGCCTTTCTTTCTAAAATTTGGATCGTCTACTAGAGAAGATGCGAGTAGTCCCTGCGAAGCGGAGTCTAGTACCTACAAGTCAATAAAATAAAAATCCCATTAATTTCATGTAAATGTTTATATCTGCAATTTTATATGCTAATAATATTTCTGCGTCTGCAATCTGGGTACTGCTTATGTACAGTGCCTACGGTTTATAATACAGCTACTACTATTTTGTCTTAAAAATATGTATTGCAGCGCTGGTGTTTTTCATGTTCCGTGTCCTGCATAAATAGAAATTCTGGGGCAAAAAGAGAAACAAAAATCAGCCCATGTACCTAGGTACTTATGTATTCTGTGTGCTGAGTTTTTATAACATTGCATAAATTATAGCAATTTTTGTAAATAATGAAATATCACTGCGACTGTCACATGCATGAAGCCCATTGCGTAAAAATGTGGTAAAAATGTTTCTTTTACTATGTCAAGATAGCTAGTTTTGAAACTTGAGGGGAATTTAGATGAAAAGGGTAAGGTTTTCTGTAGCTGAGGTTGACAAATGTAAAGTTCTTACCTCTTGAGTTCGTTTCTGTAGCATTTCAAGAGTATTAGGTTCTCTAATGATATTTAGATGATCCCCACTGGGAGAGAGTATACTAGTGGAAGAAGCTCCTGGCGGTAGACCAGGTGATAATGGTTGATTTGGATCCTGATTCGCACAGTTGAGGAGTGATGCAAAATGAGGATTGAGAGCTTCGGAGCCATTGCCATTGCCGCTGTTGCCATTACTACTACTAGGATTATTACTACTATTATTAGGGTTAGAAGTTGAAGAGGTTGAAGTTGACGAGGTGACTGTGGCTGTGGGAGTGGATGCAGACGGTCCACTACTACTGCCCATTGCTGAGGAAATAGTACTACTATTATTGTGGCTACTGCTCGTGGTCGTCGCACTACTGCTTTTACTCGGTTTATGAGATGAAGTTTGATGTTTGAGAGCTGCGAGGGGGGAGGTGAGACTGAGGGCGGTGCTCGTCGAACTGCTCGTTGCCTTACAACTATTAAGATTAATATTGCTACTGAGGATACCGCCATTCGCTAGATTTGCAAGATTTGCCAGATTTGCAAGATTCAGATGATGATCCGGCGGTTGAGGGGTGGGAGTCGTACTACTCGTGGAGGGAACTGGACTTGGCGTATTGGGCGGAGAAGAGTCATCTAGTTGAACCGAGTTCTGTGTACTTTTCGACACGATTTGATGTTGAAGATGTTGAAGTAATTGGAGCTGGAGAAGTTGTTGTTGTTGGAGAGTAAATAGTGTTGATTGGAGCGCGGCAAGCTCTTGGAGTGACGCGTTATTCGGCTTCGCACCCTTTGCCGCTGGATTGAGCGCATTTGCCGCAAATTGAGCCACGGCCATCTGAATTAATCAACAATTTCATTCAAAAAGGTTAATATGATTTTAATTTCCCATTTGAACATCATCATGCTTAAGTGCTACCTATGTGAGTTTGGACTCACTTTAGTATTCTGGATTGCCTCGAGTGTTGCGCTGGGTCCAGCAAGTCCAGGTGGCCACTGGAAGTTACCCCCTAATAGTGTATGCAGTGCTGTCGTCAAAGAATCTTTCTGAGCATCTTTCGAATCAGCATCCTAAACATTGCAAGCGAAAAAAGAAGGAAAAAAAACTTTTACAATACTGATCACAATTTATTTCCCGAAAACTATTAAAAAAATTGATTTTTATTGGTAAAAAATATAATTTAAAAAATAGTGATGCTTTCGTATAAGTTATTAGGAGCACGAGAATATATATTAGCAGTATATGCAAAATTGCAAAATGTAAGTAAAAGCTCCGTTTTATTTTTGGTACACAGCGCACACACTACGCCACTACAGCCGTTTGCATCACGTCATTGTAGATACCTAACCTATGTTATAACAGACAGTCTGACTGTGAGACCCAAACTGTGAGAAATCTACGCTATATCATGTATACATAATAAAAAAAACTAGGAACTAGAAGACTAGTTTGTACCTCAATAGTAAAAATTGTTTTTGTTAAATTAAAATTCAACTTTTAAACTCGTATTCGTGTTTTATATCTTTTTTAGTTGAAAATAAATGTTTAGGCATTTACGTTTCAAAGTTTTTGTGAATGTTTTGCAAACTTTAAGTACAAGAGATTCGAATTCGGCTAACCAGTAAAGTTGAAGTCTGTCTCTCTCGCTCTCTGTGAGTGTGTGTACCTAACGCATGTTTTACAACTCGTAGAAATAACATTGCTCCGCTATTCGGGGTGGGTTGGGCCTGGGTTTGGTATTTCGCTCTCTCCCAACATCTCTCGTTGTCATTTGAACACGTTTACATTTTTTTACGTCATTTACTCTGCATCGTTCCAATAGTTTGCGAAAAAGCTTCCTAATCAACATCCATCACCACTCAAGACAAACTGCACCAATTATCATTCTCAGGAACAGAAACTTGAAGACTACTACTGCACCGCACTCAAAACATTGAGATTGAGGATGTAGGCAGCTACCTACATTTAAAGGCGTGCATAGTGTGCGTGTACATTTCTTCCTATCTCGGCCTCCGTCTTGGAACAGTGCAGTAAGAACTGTAGGAAGTGGGTGGTTTATTTTTTTTCTTCAATTTTTAGATTTCCTATTAGCTCAAATTACCTCTACAGATTTTAACCTTAGTACCTAACGCCTTTTTTCGAAAAGTATATGTAATGTATGTATAGTATATAAAGGGAGTCACCAGTTTAACTCAACATTTATATGCGTCCATAATTCGGAAGTAAAAATTGAACGTTGTGTAAAAACTAAAAATATGAATTTTATCATCTATATTTGTACATGCGGATGTGGTTAAAAAAAATGGCTTTACCTTCTCTTCGGAAACGTCTTTGCTTTTGGACTCGTTATTATTTGCATCTTCTGTGTGCATATCCTCCTCATCTGTAAAATCAAATGAAAGGAAAACATTGAATTATAAATCATAATAATAATTTCCGGAACGTGTGTATCAAACTGTAAATTCAAATTCTTCCATGTTTGTAAGCTGGTTGGTATTTTTCGTCATTTGGCTTAGATAAAGTATATACAGGGAAGTGGTATGCTGAAAGTAAAACAGTATGCTTTACCGAGGAAGCATATAGATTAGGGGTACAGGAAAGTGACGAAAATAGATTTCTAAAGAACATATATAAGGAGCCCTGAAGGTTGAAAGCAATTAACTTTCATTCCTACCTAATAATTCAAATTCCAAACAACTCAAAATCTAACACAAAAATAACAGAGATACTCGCTTAGCATGACTTCTGAGACGTGTGACTTGTATGAGAAATGTGACAAGTATTTTGAGACACTCAAATCTTTCTAATTGAAGCCACAACAATAAAGAGAACGACAGGACGATGATACAATCGTTCGTCAAGTCAACGTCGAAACAAAAAAATCAGAGCAAATTCAAAGCCAACTTGTGACTGGGGTATATATTCTTTATGGCAAATGTAAATGAAAAACGAATGTCATTAGGATTTGATGATGAAGAAATAGAAGAAGTTATGTTGTAGGGATGTATGATATATCTGTCCCAGTAATTATACTTCCGTATACTGCTAAAAGCGGGAGAGATGTGTAATGATTCTGATATTCTTCACGGGTTGCTGGGGTAATATACGCAAAAAACGGGTACAGTTAAAAATACGGCGCTCAAACCTTATACCGGGACATACATGGGGACAGATGGAAAAAATATATAAAAAAGTATCAATTATTTCCTGTCAGACTTGTCATGAGGAGAGAATGTGCGAGAAAGAAGGAAGGTGGAGACTTGAGAGTGACAAGACGTACCTTCATCCGTCAAACAATTAGATGGTGGTATAGTTCTAGTCTCTCGATCCCCATCGCGATCTTGCCCTCCATCATCCATCTCGTCATCATCTCTGGGAGACGACAGGGGATGTTGATGATGATATGGCGCCGACTCCTCAGGTTCCAATTTTACACGATTCCAATGCTCAGACTTGTCATCTGCAATATTAATAAGAATAACTTGGATTAGTCATAATCACCACTCATAGATTTGTTTGAACGAACCAAGCAATTGCAACAGCATACTTTCAAAAATATTCAAAAGTTGACAAGCAACGAATCCAACAATGAGTATTGTAAATTCACAATAAAATATAATCGTATGGGGGTGGGGGTTGTTATTGTTTCCATGGGCATCTCTTGAAAGTATATGTATCACACATGTTTTACTCCCAAAGATTAATTTTAAAATAAATCCGTTTTAAAGGTCATAGGAGTGATACATGTACTGCCATGGTTTTAAAGCCATGCGGCGAGTGTATCCAAGAATAAATGGGTGGGCAAATATCTTAAGAAATGTAAAAGGTTATTATCGCAATGAGTGCTGATTAAGAAAGTTAAATAAGTTCTGCGTCGTCATCATCTAATTATTCGATATTGTGGTATCGTGTCGCAGTGGATTGTAGATTGTGGAACGAATTATGTTCCTCTCGGATATCGGTATCATCGGTACTAAGTCTACTTCGTACCATGGTAAACATTAGTAGGTAGGTAGGTATATTTATCAATGCAATTTCTTTTGTTTTTTTTCCTTAGTTTTTTTTTTGAGTTACTCTCGGCTGGTCTGGGATTTGAAATCTGTACTCGAGCGAGTCTCAACTCATCTCATATCATTCCACTATGATTTCCATGTAATTGTCTTCATCGAGGAACGACAAGGAAAAAGTAAAGAAAAGAAATGTTGGCCATCTGCCAAATTGGAATAAGACTCAAGAAAGAATTGCAATTGTCCCTTTTCCTCACTCTTGCTGTATCTCAACCTCAACGATCCAATGGTATGATCATCATGATGGAAAAACTCGAGCTAAAACTAACAAAGTATATAGCTACAGAATATTGGATGCTATAATGCATACCTCAGATATCTCCATCTATTTCCTCTATACTGCATACATACATACTGTATGCAGGCACGACTACCTTCAAATTCCAAGTCGAATTCTCTATTTCTTTAAGCAAACCCAGTCCAAAACCAATCCAAAGAAGAAAGAAATATATTGCTGATGAAGATTCATGAATATAAAACCATGTGGAACTGCGAAGACGATCACGAACACACAGGACACCAACTCTGCATTATGTTTGTGTAGTGTAACAACACTGTGTTCTGCAAGTAATTGTAATGGTAATTATTGTAACTTGTAACATGGTCTATTGTACGTTCAATTGTAGATCTAGATGAACCGAAGAATCAAAGAACCCAAACGGCAATTGGCAATTCAACATCAACCTTTTACTCAGCTCAAGAAATGTAAAGAACAATTCTCCAACAATTTATACTACACCTATAATATATTCAATTATATACCAATAGGTAGGTGTATAGCTAAACAGATTTCCATATAACCAGCCACAGTCATATAGAGTCAGACTATTAGTCAGATATTTAGTATTTCCAAGTTCGAACTCAAAGTTTTTAAAGACTAACTTAAAAGAGGAACCAACTCTATACTGTTGACTGTATGGAGAAAACCAGTACAATACATTTAGATGGTCTTCAAGTCATACGTATATATTTACATGGATATATTCTTCAAGACTATATAGATACATACTTTTTTGTTATCTCCGTATTTTTCTCCGAGCAGGTATTTATAATGGGAATAGGTATCTTTATCTTTTCCAACGACAACAAATAATCCTTTGCCATTCATTACAGGAACAGAAAACATATCACATCGCATTGCAGTCATTGTCATTACAGAGTCATAGCACATTATGGTGAATAGCATTATTTATTTCTCCCCCCCCCCCACCCTCCTTTCCTTTTAACATACCTAAAGCATCATACTATTTACCATACCAAACCATACTGTCCTACAATACGCCATGTTCTGATAAAACAAAACTGTAAATAGTACCTGGTATACGCGTATCTTAAAAAAAACAAACAAAATGCATCGCATCACATCACATCATCCACCTCATCAAGTAAAACTATATATTACTATATACGAAATAATTAAACTACTAGTCAACTATTGTTCTTCATAAGTACACATCAAATGAAAAAAAAATTATAAGAAATGAAAGATTTATCAGCAGTTTTTTTTTCTTTATGGATTTAGTTTTGACAGGTAGGTAGAGGTAGAGGAGGTAGGTTGCATGTAGATTGTAGATACACATTAATAATAATTATACTATACAGACAAAAAAACTAATTCAAGTTTCAAGTCAAACTCCAAGCAGCAAGTTGACTCCGAGTTGTATTTGTATTTTTGAATGTAATGTCTCAAGTTTTTTCGTTCATTTTGGCCTTTTATTTCTTCTCGTATGCCTGTATAGTAGTGTATAGATTATTTTTTATACTTGATATTTGTCTTATGTTTATGTTTATTACAAGTGAAAAATAAAGATAAGTCAATCTAATTTTTTGATTTTATTTTAGTTTAATAGCTACTACCTTTTCTGTTGGATGTGGACGTGGACGACGACATCGACTACCTACTTGGAAATTATTTGAGGTCTATAATACAGTCAGTCAGTCAGACAGAGTCTAGATCAACAAGAGCTGCAATATAATCCCCTTTTAGTCTCTTGTAATAGTCAACGATTGTTTTCCACGCACAACTCTTTTTTCCCCTTCGTCATCGTCATTCGTGTAGAAAAGCAAGTTCCCAGACAGAAAGGTAATAAAGATAATCACATTATATATCTGTTTCTCGAGTCTATTCTATGTTCGTTTTTTTTCTCTCTCGGAACTTCTTTCTTGTATTATAACTATAGGTAGGTAGGTACTTAAATATGTTCACATTGACTTTAAACTATTAACTTGCACATATTGTAATTACTTGTATTGTATTTAGTATTTTGAATGTTGTCAGTTCTGAGTTAGTGTACGAGTTCTGCATATAGGTTCTCTCTGATCACTCAAGTTTTGAATATAATCTGAAAGTGTTGTTATAGTAGTCTTTTCTGTCTTCACAAAAATTATTATATTTTTTTATAAACGAATATAGGAGAATCAACCGTCTATATAGTAGCCATGAGAGTGTGATTGTGCGTTGTGAAAAGCAGTTAAAAGTTTTGTATAAATGTTGGTGTATACAGTGAAAAGTTATATACTTATATGTTTTAAAACTTGGGATCTTTAATGTTGAATGTACAATAGTTTGGCAGATACTATCATTATTATCATAGTTGATAGTCATAGACACATGCCTATACTTCTATTATATTATAGTTCCTGTATATTATGGTTTCAACTTTTCTCTCTGTCTCTCTCTACATTTCTTTACAAACTTGAAGATATAAGCTTTCAACGAGAGTATTGTCTACAATTTAAACTGTAATTTGTGTGATTTGTTTTGAACATTGTATGTTATGTAGGTATATGTACATGATCATGATGAAAGTCAGCTATTAACCTCTTGCTCTATCTATTTTATGCTCAAACTAAATTTTGTAGATGATAACTATTGAATTGAATTAATTTGAATAAAACACTACTTTATAGTTGATACACATATATATAAGAATTCTAATTCAAATTCTAATTCTAAATTATACGGCATATAAAAGTTAAAAGTTGACACTCTGGATTCTGGATGATGATGATGATGATTTTAAACTCTCGGCATCGCACATCACATCGGCCTTTTTACCACTTACTACTATGTACTATGAAAACTGAACTCACTGCACTCACTAGTCAGCAACTGACTGGATCTATTATTCCTTCCCATGTTGTCTGTCTGTGTAGACTGCAGAAGACCTTATTTTATTTTTATAATAATATGCACTATCACTCACACCACTGATATAACCTAAACTCTATACCTTCTATACATGCATAGTTAAATACAGATAGAAGTTACATAGTATTGTCATACATCACTATGTTGTGTGTAGTATTTTTATACACTTGAAAGTAATTCAGGATTTCAGGAATTTAAAGCTCATCAGTCTTGAAGTCTTGATAGTTAATGGCTAATAGTAAAAAAAAAGAAGACAAAAGGGCAAAAGGTACTAGTAGATTATAATGAAACATTTATATTCACACTTTTATTCTTCATGGTGTAATGCCATTGTGAATGTAATGTTTTGTATTGTTACAAGACAAATAGGAGAAAAGCTATATAGGACTCGACAAAGTTGTGGGTTGGCTGACTGGCTGGTTACTTGGTGGTTTGTCATTTTTCTTTTACTAAATGTTAAAGTGAATTAAAAATGTTAAATTACTCCTGAATTAAAAGCAAATGTATGCTCATGGAGTCATAGGGCTCCCACAGTCAGGGCCATGCCAGGAGATGAGGGGGAAAAAAGAAGACAAAAGGCGATGACGAAGTGAAAAGGAATACCTACGACATTTATTATTGAAAACTGAACACTGAACGACGACGTCGACGACGACTGAAAACCAAGGAACGAAAAAAAACGAACAAGAATGAATGTTCCGTCTTTTTTTTATAATCCTCCCATGCTTCACTACAGATGCCGTGAAAACGTAGAAGAGACGGACCGCGAAAATGAAATGAAAATCTTGACTAACACATTTTTCAGTGAATTCCATCCATTCCCATTTTCCTTGTAGCATAGGTACTTTCTTGTATTATTGCTCTATGTATTGTTATTTTATTAGTGGTACCTACTATCATCTAGATTTTATGCATGGTTTTACTCAAAATAACTAATCTCCAGTTTACCTTGCAGTCTTCAAAATACTGTGTACTGACTTATGAGCCTACCTAGTTGTATAGCTGAGTACTCACATTATTTCGATTTTCATTTTAAAGGATTCAGGAAGGTAAAAGGTAATCGCGAGACTAACCATTGTTTTTACACTGAAGGTTCAACATACGACATCCGTGTTCGTCGTTCGTATGACATCTGCAATTGTGATAATCATTTTACATATTTTCTAAATGTGTAAAAAATGAGGTATAACTTAGCTTCCAGAACACATTTTCCACTACCGACTACTGACAACTCCTATATAGCGCACTTAATTATATCTTTTGGTGTGTAAATATAATGTTTTCAAAAGAGTTTGAAAGACGCATATTATGTAGGATGTATGTTGAAACTTCAAACTTTAACCAAGACATAATAAATAATACAAGAAACAAAGATACAAAGAAATGGTGGATGGAGACAAGAAAATACTGAAAATAATTGTTTGGGATTGAGTTGGCTTTGTCTTTGGTTTTCAGGAAGTAAGTTAATGGTTCTTTAAGCTCTTGACTGGAACTGAGAAATGTGACATTTCCATGTCTTATTCGAGAAACCTGAATGCTGAATGTCTTCAAAACAACAAACCGTGTGAGTAGGAGCGTGGCTTGGAAGAATTCGAATATTTTAAATAAGTAACCAACTTACTACCGCAGTGTACTACCTCTACGTATAGTCAATAGTGCCTGGCTGGGCATATTCAAAATGATGAAAAAACGAGTCAGCATTCAGCATTCAAAATATCAAAGTATTCGCATAATACATGGATCTCCGTAGCCAGTAGCCTATGGTGATAGTAAATAAGGTAGGTACCACCTATACTGCCTGTATGTAATTATTTTGTGTTATTTGTTGTGTGTGGGGTGTATAGGCTTTAGGTATGTTGCTATTTTTTAATATCAAGTTTTCATAGTTAGTACTTTTGTGGGATAAAAAAAACACCAAAAATATTATTGGGTTGAAAATGGTGAATAAGTGCAAAGTGAGAAGGAGCGGTTAACGGGGGGGGGGGGGGGGG
>JAQFZE010000601.1:0-24393 GCA_034695245.1 Dicyrtomina saundersi | reverse complement strand
CGAACGCAGATACGCCAAAAAAAAGACGCCGACTGTTACGTGCGCCGAATGCAGATACGCCGTAATAGGGTGTCACCGAATATAAGGTACTTTCAATTATTCGTAAGGTGTTTTTGTTCACTAACAATTACAGCAGTATAGTGGAAAACTGTTGAGTTTCAGAATAATTTCTTTTTCAAATTACTTATACCTAAGTACATTTAAATTCGCAGGAGTCAGTTTCAGGAGTCACCATTATTGTGATTATTATTGATTATTTTAATATATTTCCTTTAATTAGTGGAGATTTTTGGAGTGGAGTTATGCTATGTAGCTTGCTTTGTAGCGAGGAGTATGATTTTTAGCATTCTATGGATATTCGATATCGATCGTTCTCTTCGCGTCTCATTTAAAATTCTATGGTGCAAGGACAAAATATGTTTAATCAAGACAATATAAGCTTGTACTACTTGCAAAAACTGTGAGGATATGACATACATTCGGAATTATTATTGATCCAGTATCCAGTATTTGTTATTGGTATTGGATTTAATCCAGTCTGATTCTTGCTTCTCTATAAATCAGTATTCAAATAGGCACCTATACCTAGGTACTAACTATTTTCTACTTCAACTACAGTCATTGCAGCTTAGTAAATTCGTAATAAATTATAATTTTTGCATTGCAATGCTGATTTTTTTAAATTGTTGAATTTATTTTTTTTATGACGCAATATTATTACTATTGCCAAATAGATCCAGAATGGAATATTGTGAAGTTTGCAGATATTTTTCAATCACTGTAATTACTTTCGAAGCCTTGTAAAGTTGTAGTTATAATTTATATTATGAGCATCAGTTTTTTTTTATTAGCTGCTAATTTGCTAGCTTAGTCCACGAGCGACGTCTCGACAGCACCATAATCAGCCGTTTTATAATCTTCTTGACCATAATATAAATTGCATTATTCGTCTGGTTTAGATAACATGGCTTTGCTCACAGATCCCCCTATTTGTGACAGTGGGTATTGGCTATCGATGTGAATACCGTACGAAACTGTAACTGGATAATAAGATGATAATATAATATTATTGAGGTGACATAAAATTACTTCCACTAGAAAGCTCAACTTGTATATAGAAATAATAGTTAGTTAAGTGAAGTACCGATACCCAAAGTGTTCGCTTAACGGAGTTTTACAATAGTATACATAGTTAATAGTAAACTAACTTGTTTAATTATCTGTAATAAGCTGTAAACTGCCCACCATATTTCGACTTTTCTATACATGGTTATTAATAGCAATTAAAGTAGGTAGGTATACATATGAGTAGAGCCTGCTGTCACATTTATGTATATTTGCCCTATTTATTTATTTGATTTTAATTTTCCCATTTAATTCTAAATTTGGCATAAAAACATATTTTGTGACTTGAGAATGTATTAGTTTTGATATCAGTCTTAATCTTGAAAATATTATGGACACACGACTCACTGTATTACATATTATACGGCATACGGTACAGTAGGTTTCCATTGACCGTGTTACAGATATAGGTATCTATATAATTATGAACTTCCATACTTAATTGCAATGGTATTTACAATCCCAACCCAGCAGCAGCTGAGCATACATAATAGTGCTCTTCTTTTCTTTCCATTTCCATCGTATTATGTATTTACGTCGATCTTAACACTTGTAGAACTTGCGTTAGGCGCATGTTATATGTGAAATCTATTATGTACTATGCTTTAGTATTAGTAGTATAAGGTAGTTATTAGTATACCATATAATATGAATTAGAGTGAAGTAGGTTTATATTACACTGCAGATATAATTACATATCAGATAGTATCTTTATTTTCTTGAGTAAATAAGCCGGGTTTAAATCATGCATATTAGTTTTCAAATACTTATTATATTATGTGGTAATGTGACGATGGATGTCGCGTCGGAATAACAGAATTGCAGAAAATCCAATAGTCAGTGTCCATCGTCAATTAGTTGAATTAGTTCATGTGGAATATTATTTAGGTACTAAATTATATTATTGATTGAAATACAGAGACATTTTCTTAGCTCCTACCAGTACTAGGTGCATCTTGTCTTTGATAATACATAATAAATTATTATTATACATTCAGAAAGAGTTCAATGTTGCCTATTTGTCTCCCTGTTGCTTGTCACTTTACAGTAGTAGATTCTCTGTCTCTGAAACTGGACTGTGATTACCACTGAAACTGTCGAAATTTTACGACCTCAATCTCTTGACTGTGTGTAGGAGCAAAAATATTTAGGCTGTATTGCAAAATTGATTCTTATAATACTCAACATTACTTCTTCTATTACCACACAAATTACCATTGACTGATTCCTGTAACTTTTGTCAACAGTAAATTTCAGTATGGTCTCCCCTCCATATCCATGCATATATCTGTATAATTACTTACTGTAGTATATATTTATTTCTACTCAAAATCAAGATATTGATCTGGGCCTATGACTATGTGAACAGTACTAGACTTGTCTTGAGTTACACATTAACATCAGCATATAATGAGCTATGTGAAACAACTGCGTTTTAAATATCATGATCATGTCCCTGATGGGTCGAGGAGACACTTGAGACTTTTGGACTGATTGACTCATTTCATTCATCCATGATCCATCAATAGGGTTATACTATAGATTCAGTAGTTTGACTTTGGCATTTGGAAATTGTTGGGGGTAGGGGGCAAGGGGAGGGGGGAAATGCTGGTGGTGCTTGCAACATATTTTAAAGATTTTACATAAATTGCGAATTCCGGAAATTTTTACAAAAGTACAGAGAGTAGCGATAGACTTTTAGATAAGTATTTTTCCTTTGCCTATATAGTTATACTAGTACTGCACCTGTTGAAGGGACGCGCATACTTGTGTACGTAGGTAGGTACGTATAGTAATTGAAACAGTTCACAGTAGAATGAAGTACATTAGCTATACATGCATAAATTACTAACAATTAAAATTAATATCGACAAGACAAGAGAGTTTGTTAGTCCTCCTTATCCCATAGTTATGGAATAAATGGACTAACATACCTTCAATCTTCCTAGCGTGTGGTAGTCCAACTACCATATTATTTGTATGTGTGTGTGTGTGTGTGTTTGTCAGGAGCCCAGAGAGAAAATTTTTAGTTGCTCTGTTCATTTTCATTGAAGGATGAAAAAGGATGGATCCAAGCAATCCTCACATGATATGATAACATAACAAGTTGCTGAAAGTCTGAAAGTGTTTTTCCTCCCGCTCATCATCATCGTCAGTTCTCATTCGTCTGCCGTGTAGGAACTTGAAATAGTATAGGAGCAGACTCATATATAGCAGAGTATTGTAGAGAGAGACTAATGGATTTCGTTATTATTGTGCTAAAAACTGCTGTCCACTGACATACTATTATGGCACTCGCTGAACACCACCGTAAATCATTCTTGGAAGTCATTACAAGTGAAATTATTATTCTATCGTAAATTGGAAATCGTATTCTTTTTTCGTTATAGTACTCGTGAATAATATACGTTAATTGGCTGTATATGACGAGAAGTGCCGTGCGCTTGATAGTTGATTGATTTCGGTCAGTGGCTATATGACTGACTGGAAGTGTGTACTTTTTTTTTCCAAGTCAAATACTCAATAAATACTTGTGACTTTACTCTGCAAAATAATCTTATCACTCCTTTTTTTTTTTTAGTTGTTGTTGTATTTGATTTGTACGTGACTTTGTACGTGGATTTTTTTTTTATTATTTCGATTTGGATTTAATAATTGCAAAGTTGAAAGTTGTCTTTATGGACGGACGGACGTTGTGGTTACTGTCATTGTGTCTCTCTCCACTACTGTTTAGTTAACTCTTTTGCAACTCTCATCAGACAGAGGAGAGATGTCATTCCACGATTCTGCCAAAGAGCTTGATTTAATTTTTTGAAAAGTGAAGGACTTGTGTATACGCTCGCAACGTTGACGTTCTTCTACCTTGTTTAGTTATTGGTTATTTTTTTTCCCTGTAATAATTGTTAAGTTGGAACGGTAACGGTATAGGCAGGCCAAGTCTTGCTTGCTGAGTCTTCATCAGTCAGGCAGTGGTGGTCAGTGACGAGTGTGGAAACAACTAAGTTGGTGTGACAATAATTCAGTCCTCATTCAAAATGGTCATTGAAAATCGTCAGCTATGGCGTGGCTCACATTTTAATTTATCTGGGTTAAAAGACACTTGTCGACGAAATTTCTGGATGAGTGCCTCGAGTCGGAACTCGGAGAGCACTACAAGTTTGACGAGTGATGATGAGGATTTAAGCCGGAACGACGAGACAGACTCTTTCTGTAGACGACGAAAGCGCTCTGGAACTTGGCCGTAAGTCAAGCAGTATAGGTCTATATAGTAGTATGTAGTATTGAAGTATCAGTACCAGTAGTCTGTCTATACAGTACAGAGTACTATATTAATATTCCAAATTGAATCCCACTTTTATCGCTATTCAAAATAAATTCCTTCATTAATCATTACTCTTTGGGGAACCCTACTAATTTATTATTACACTTTTCTTACATGCAAAGTTCTAGTCGTCGTCAGTGTATATTATAACGCTATTTGTAATATACTGTACATAACTATCACGGAAGTGAACCAGTATCTGGAATAATATATTTATAGCGTTGTTATAACAACTTACCTAGTCAACACACCTAGGTAGTTGTTAGTATTAATTACATA
This sequence comes from Dicyrtomina saundersi, assembly GCA_034695245.1. NCBI lineage: Eukaryota > Metazoa > Arthropoda > Collembola > Symphypleona > Dicyrtomidae > Dicyrtomina > Dicyrtomina saundersi. Next base: position 19,667 of record JAQFZE010000601.1, on the reverse strand, counting down.
TATACGTATACCTTTTTTTTATACAGACCCATAATAAATGAGCGATAGGAGATATTTTTGTCATAAGTTGCTGAATCGATTGTATTATTAATAATAATTAATAATATCTACACGCGGTAAAATTCTAAATAATATTTCATGCAAAAATTAATTGTGGGGAAAAAAAGGACTTTGTGTATAAGTTGTTATAAGTGCTTGGCAAAGACTGCCAAAATTATCTTACTTTGACATCTGACAAATGGAGTAAGTAAATATAATTCCTCGTTTTAATTATTACATAGCGTAGCAGTAAGTAAGTCACAGGTCATCAGGTCACAGTCCTTCCTATGATTATGATTTTGTACGTGTTCATCAAAAGCTGATAGGTTGTTCATGTTGCTGTTGATAGTAAAGTTGAAAGTACTGTTACCGTTAATTATGAAGCTTATAAATTATTTCTCTTCAGTTTTGGACCTGAAGTTGTGACTATATTGACTATATGCTATTCAATGCATTATTGTTCATTACCTAGTTTTTGCGTTCATCAAATTTTGCGATGAGTACCAGGATAATCACAGACCGTAGATAGGAGATAAAATGTCTGGTTTTAAGTCAGTTTCCTAATGACTACAACGACAATAATGTTCTGCATATAAGCAAATATTTAATGGTTTGCTTTCCGCATTTCATTTGTTGTGCGCACTTGTGCTCTTCGCAGCTCTCACGTTCACAGTGTTGAGTGAACTCTGATCTGACGCATAATTATTGTGGTGTCATCCTGTCATTCTCACTGTCAACTGTTACTGCTACTGTTTGTATGTTAAAGTGTAACAAATTTATTAGATAATTGGAAACATACAGACCTGCTGCATATCATAAATCACGATCACGAATTACGATTACATTACGATGGATAGGAAGAGCATCGGACATGCATACAGCACCATAGAAATAGCGTAAGCAGTTTGAATTAATAATAAGCAGCATTTTGACCGTTTGTATTTTGTATTGTTTAATTCCAGTCACTTGCTAAACGCATGTGAGGAATGAATGATTCAATTTTTCTGCTGGCGTCTGATCATTTATAGAAGAATGTGCCTATATATAAGTAATGGTTATATCTGCGTGTATTTTCCGTGTAGCGAAAGGGTTGGTTTTGCTTAAGCTCTGTATATATTATTGTGAATTTAAAATTTTGTAACTTGCAAAATATTAAAATTAAAGTGTATTCACAATAATTTTGCTATGTATATAGTGTGGAGGATCCCAATCTAGAGGGTCCTGCATCTGTATAGCGCTCCTATTTCGAGACTTTTATTTGTACTAAAATGTATTGCACTCTCTGTACCTGTGTATACTTACAGTATACAATATTTGTATGAATTATTTTATCTGCTTATATTCCTGTTGTGTCTTGTCTCTTGTGTCGCTTTTTTTGTCAAATTATAATATTCCAATTATTCCAAGCAATCAAGTTACAATTTTTGGTTGTTTTTATGGAATTTTAGTTGAACACATGCAGCTTTTTTTAAAAGTTGTTATGCTGCATGCAGAAGTTGAGCACAATAGCGTAGATGTAATTTTACCATTTAAATAAAAGCTACGTTTGAATGCGCTGAATTGTTTTTTCCGCGTTCATTATGACTCCTGAGTGCTGACTCACAGTGTATTTGTTTAACGTTACTTATTATTGTGGTTATTATAGTTATTTTTGGTGTGTTTTGTTTCCTTGTTTCTCCTGTGTGTTTACTGTGAACTGTGTATGCTCAGACTCAGTTTGGGTTCATCATGCAGCACTGCAGTTGTTGTAGTTTCTTATCAGTTGACTCAATGTAATTTTTAATTCATGGATTTTAATAAATCATAATATAATTTATTATTGTATGTAATTTAGACTATATAGTTAATAGCGTTTTAGAATTGAATTTAAAATACACGTGAAGTGAATTATTAATATTATGAAACATCTAATCATAAGTCACTAATTTCAATGGTATTGGTATTTTGAAATTTCAGGAGAACCAGATCACTGAATGCTCCGTCACCCATTCAACAGTTTGGGCCATGTGGCCGGATTAAAAACTCTGCCATGGTCATGTAAGTTAAAACTCTTTTATATTTTTTTATGTATTAAATTAATGATGACCATATATTACATTTTTAATCGATTTTCATAAACATTTACCTATTGCACAACACAACACTTTTAGTCACAGCGCTGTCATGGGGATGGGATGTCGTTTTTAATGTGTAATGTGTACGTCGTATTGGTCTTACTGGTTTTACCTTTTTACTGTCAAGTTCATAATGATTATTTATTGTGCATGTATACTTTCTATTACTCATAATCATATGAGTAGTAGTATATAATCATTGGGAAAATCCTCTTACTTCGTATTATGCATAGGTACTTGATAAATAACCTTGACCAAGACAGAGGGTATATAGATTTACATTTAATAAAGTTAATTATTTTACTGCAGCTAAATCCAGTTATCTGTCTGTAGTCTACATTTTTATAACTGTGTTAATAGTATGATGATATTGAATTTCGAAGCAGTTATATAAAATAGTTTTTTGAGTTATTGTAATATAACTGTCTATTTAACTACATTTGTGAATTATCTGTAGATAGACGCAGTACTTTTGCCTATTACCACTCGTAATTCTTAGTAAATGCTCATTTTATGCTCTTGTCTCAGTCGATTTCGATTTTAAAGTTAATAAGAGCATTATAATTTATTTATGAGCTATGAATTGGCTTGAAGTAAAACGTTTTGATTAATAATTTCGTATCGTGGAATATTGACAGTCGCGACTCTTGAAAATTATTTGGCCCATACTAAAATATATAAACAATGTAGGTTTATACAAAGTCTCATTTATGTACATATTTTGAATCAGACATTAATGGATGTGCCAGTGTAATTGAATGAATAGATGAACAGTTCTTACTTTTTTAAGTTGAGCCATTTTTACCGAAGATACAGTGCAATTTGTTGATTTGATTTTGGTTTGAACTTTTTGGGTATTCGTAGGTACACATTTCAATTTTACAATGAACATTAAAATAACGAGTACAGCATTGAATCTGTAACCAAGTAAAAGTATAAAGTAAAATGCGATCAAGGTACGTTGGTCGGTCGGTCGGTGGGTCCCATATGTGTATACAATACATAATTATCATGTATCTGTATATATATACAAATCACCATGTAGAATTATTCCCATTAATTGGTGATTCTGCTCTCTGCGCTAAGGGAAAGTTAGGATTAGGATCATTGACGTCATCCAAGACCCTGCAGACTGACCCAATTTTTTTTTTAAAGATTCATTTTCATATTCTTACCAACGTGACTATTATGTTGTGTTGATTATTATTTTAAATAGGTTATTTGTTTATTACATTTTTTTTCTTTATGTAAAGTAAAATTATACTTGATGGTCTGTTCGAGGCCCAAGGGTACCATTGAAGAATTGATTTTGATTTCACATCTATATAATTATATATATTTCGACTTTGGTTGAGTCTAGGTATTCTGCTGGCTGATGAGGCTGTTTTCTGATACAATTATTGGTTTTAAATTTTGTAAGTTTTCTTTTTCAGAAACACTACAACTAAAAAGTAATGTAGGTAGGAATTTCCCGCTGTCCGTGTACATTTCGCAATTAAATTTGTTAAAGGATATGTTTTGAGTCGGTCAGTGCCAGTGTTACTGTGCTGCATGTCCATTTTCATGTTTTTTGTTTCGTTATTTTGTTCAATCTTAAAAAAGATTAGGTACTAATTTGGTTTTTAGTTTGGAAAATTAACTATCCAAAATCCCAAACTCTTCCGATAAAATTAAGCCACGCGTCTCATTTCACCTATCCAATTTTCAATGATTTTACCTCCACTTATGAACTTTCTAAATATATAATTTTATTATAGCTACAAAGCTAATTTGTTTAAAAATGTGTACATAATCAATTATTTTTACACCTACATAGTACATATTACATGCTACAGGTTATCTGTTACATTATGAATTTTCAATTTCCTTCTATGTGTCGCTAATCATTCAAGCTGTATCACTTTGTTTGCCGTGTAGTTAATAATTATTTCATGCGCGCCGAAAGCCTAGGTAAAGTCAAGTCAGTGAAGTTTGATGTTTAGTGTACGTATAGGTATAGAATGCAAAGTACAGATGGTTTTCGAAAAAAAGTTAAAAGCTTTCGGACGCTAATGATTTTGCTTATGTAGAAATAGAGGACAGGGATATAGACTTAACTAATGACAAATAGCTAGCAACAGCAAATAGGTATTTTTTTATGTTATCTTTAGAGCGATTCGTGAGCGTCTAACTAACATTCTTGTAAGATTACTTTGTCGACAATTCCCACAATATCACGTGTGTAGCTTACGTGGTATACCTACGTTTCTCACATTTATGTAAGTTAAGTTGAGACGTGCATACTACACATGCCGAATTTTTTTTCATATTTAAAAAAATTAAGTATCTAAAATAGCTAGCCTTTAGCCATACCATACCATTACCATACCCTGGGATGATGCTATGAGCCTAAGGATTTTTAAAGTGGTTAGTTTCAGTTAATTCTGATTCTGATGAATGGAAACTAGAATTTGATAATGCTATTAAATTAAATGGAGTAGTTATTGATAAAAATGCAGAGATAATAATATTGTGTTCGGCTTGATGCCTTCACAAAGGATAGTCCTTAGCTCACAGGGCTTCAAGTTGAAATTGATTTTTGCATTATTTTTTTTATATATTATTTTAGACATGTTCAGAGTCAGAGTGAAATGCAAAATAAATGTTTCAACTAGCAAATCAAGGGAAGTATATACCTAAAACATACGTAACAAATCTGTTCAAAGGTGAAGCTAATGGATATCGTTGTAGCATTTAATATGTAGTAAGATAAGAGAGGATGGACATGCACATGAAAAAAGTAATGTCGTTCATATGTTTAGGAGTGGGAAAGGTCGCAAATTTGTGGTAGACAGTCTTTTTCTTTGTACGTGTGTGTGTCCTGTCTTTTGTCTTTTTACTTTATTTTGTGTGGAGTTGAACAAATCCATTGAGATGGAGATACAGAGAATCGACATGATGTTACAAAAACATATTATATTATCCGTATTGTTTAGATTTATTTAACTAAATTTGTTTCTTTGACGTCATCTTTTTCAAGGTTTGAACTTGTGGTGGTGATGTCGTTTGAATTGAAATTGAATTTGAATTTTCATAGCAGTATAGTAATAATAGGCATTATTATTGTACTATGTTGTGTGTTGGAAGGTGATATTAAACCAAAAAATTACATTATGGATTATTATGGGCCTGACAATAACAATAAGCTGTAAACTTTAAAATCAAACCAGAATAAACTGCCGTAGCATTATTATTGCAACCTCGATGTTGACTGTCCAAGTCGACTGTCTCTAAAGACATTATTCTAATCTAATGACATAAGATTTACTTATATGCAAGAAATTTATAATGTACGCTTCGTTTTCTAAAGTAGTGGACACAGTATAGGTATAGCTATAGATTATCGAATCTGCCTTCCACCACAGGTTTAGATCACGTAAAATACAATAAGCGGCAAAAATTGAAATTTAAAAAAATTCATTCATTATTATTTTTCCACAACGTGGAAGAGTTTATTTTGCTCTACAGATCCATCCCATATAAATACAGACGACACACACTTTTTATATCTTGTTATAATCTGAACATCTTTAAAAGACTACTGGGGGAAATCCACGAGCAAATTTTTTGCACGTGCTATAGACGTGTGAACATGCTTGTATTATTAAAGCCATTGTTTGCTTAATTCTTTCCTCCGTCTATCCCAACTACATTCAAAATTAGCTAAAGTGATTTGTTTTATTTTGCTGTTTTGAAGCAATGCAATGGTGGTGGACTGGCAGATGGATAGTATGGATACACTATTATTGTCAAAGTCAAAGCCAAGGCAGAAAGAAATCCACCAAACAATAGGATATAAATAAAGTAGAAAAACCAATAGAAATTCAAAGGGAACAAAGGAAGTATATGAACATGATTATGGCTATATTTATAGTGGTATAAAGGATATTTTAGGTACATGTAAGCGACAGATTGAGAAGTCGAAAATTATAACAACGACAACGACCGCCACCACAAAGTGCTTCATTCACCTTAAATAAATCTTAGTCTCTAGCCTATTTACAGGTAAAGTATCAAATCAACAACAGAAGTTAGATTCTAATATGATACGTAACAGACAAAAAGAGAATTTGTTTTGTTATTACCTTCGTGCAGACTTGCAAATGTCAGTATCTATTACTAGTGATCCAAATGGCCTGGTCCAGTCTAAGGACCAGACCAGTTATAGACAGTTATATTATGACCAGTTTTAGGACCAGTAAAGCTTTAACAAAATTAACTAGGGATACTATTACTATTACATAAAAACCTTAATTTTTGGAGAGGATTTCATATATATAATAAATTTTATTGAAAATAAAAACGCTCCGTAATTAAACAAAATAGTGTAGAAAGCAAATTTCCCTCACTAGATTTCACTTTTACAACTCGAACATTTTACAAGTGATCGGTCGGACCAGAAAAAAATCTTGTCTGGTCCGAAAAACCAGATCAAACCACTTTTTTCTCGTTCGGAGTTGACCATTCCTATCACTAATCTATATTTAGAAATACTTAGGTATATAGTATTTCTCTCTCGATTTTATTTTTAAAATGTGTAATAAATAACTAAAAGCAAAAATAGAAATAACAGATATTTGTAAAAATTGCTTCATGCTTTGATGTCCATCTTTTAAGCTGAGCACGTGACGTAATCATTTAGGTAGGTAGATAACTACTAAACAGTTCAGTCATCTATTTCTCCTTGCTGCTGTTAGCTTCAATGCACGAACGAACTACGTGTATAAGCCAACCAATACCATTAAAATTTTTGTATTTTCTCATTACACCAACACAGTCATTATGGGTGGAGCATGGAATTATTCAAATACCAAAATGTCAAATTTAGGGGTAACAACACGAATCGTTGCTATTTGTACTCATTTTGTACCTTGAACTTTAGTAGCAGCAAGCCTTGTACAGGGGTAATACGTGTTCATTTTTCAGATAGATTTATCTTTAAAAATTTCATTTGTATCTGTGTAGAATGTACATATTATGTACCTACCTACTTAATTATAATGAATAAAATAATAAATTAGATGTAGCTGGTATGGTGGTCGACGAAAATTAAAATTACAACGGAAGCATCAACGATATTAAAGTAAAAACAATATTTAGTACGTGTAAACTACGCTATGACGTAAATTTATAGTAAGGAACTATGTAAATATAGGCAAAAGTTGTATATGTGCAATAATTACAGTTCGAAGACGTTGCAAAACTGACCACTATTGAAATTTAAATCAGCTCAGTTGCCACGAAATATGTAATTAATAATTAATTATGTGTTCTTGAAGGTGTTCGTCGTAGTGTCTTCTACACTGGTAGGACAAAGTTATTTCATTCATTATTACAATCACTTAGCATGCCTAATAACTATATACGTAATAATTATGCAATGTACACAGTGGACTCATCACATGTACAAACAAAAATGGTTTGTCTGTGACCGTGACTTTTACTGGGGGTGACTTAATCACATCAGTTATACCATAGTAGGTACCTACCAAATGCCATGAATATTTCCATATCGTATTCACAAATGGTTACAAAACTTTCTGTGTGCTATAGATTATAGTATTTAGAACAACATATTACAACTCATAGTTAAGAATTTACAAAGTGCTAATGATAGTTTTACAGTCATTCTATATTATACATTGTCAGTTGATGGCTTATAGATAGTTAGCATCGTGCCTGTCGTGCGATGCCTGAACTTGTAGGCATGGACAGGACGGGCAATAATTTCTAATAATAATCATAGCTCAGTGTTTACCAGTAAGTTAGTTAAAAACTGGTTTCCGTTGGACAGCATAGTAGAACTGATACTGATATTTAATATCTGTATTAATTAAGGAGACAAGATGCATAATCAACAATCATGCAATTAACTAGCACATGTCCATCGAACGTTTACCATTAGTTAGACCACCCAGTCATACCATTACATGAAGTACTTTTAAGAAGGGGATAATTTAGCTATAAATCTATTTAGAAGCTTACTTAGCATCATTGAACTTCCACTTCCATTGAAACCGATGTGTCACTTTTCTAGCAACTGTCTTTTCCAAGTATTCTGAGACGTCAAATAAGAATATAAAGTGTAAATATAAAATTAAGGTTGTTGCACGTGGATACTGTGTTTGTACAATTTACACTACCTAATATATTATTATCTTCATCTACTGCATTTACTTTGCAGTTAGCACTACAATATAATACTCTCTTCGAGGGTCGAGGGCGCGCTAGTTATTAGGAAAGTAATTATTTATACTTGTTACATTAGGCTGGTATTTTGAATTTGATTCCGGACACTCCGTTCATGTTTACAGAACAATATCTTTAAAGTCGGACTTGTACAAAGTGCAAACTGGCCAATACTTCTTACCCACTTGTTGCTCCCAAAGGAAACTGTTTGGGTCTAATTTATTCCATTCCTTGCTCCTCTCAAGAAAGGTGATAACTGTGTATACACGTAGAGTATTATTAAATACAGTAACAGTGTGCCAAGATTGTGTTTCCTGTAGTGACGTATATTGTAGTACCACTAATTTACGAATTCATAAGTAATTTGTAGGTTAATAATGTTATAGGTAGGTACACTCAACATTATAGTTTTTTGAATAATAAGTTGCACCCGGCATATTATAATATCCGGAATCCGGAATGAATTTATAATACTCAATGTAGAGAATAAAGAATAGTCAGCGATGATGTTACTAAAGCGGATGAAGATCTGACCATTCTATAATACCTTGACCTTGAGGACATACAAACAATATTGATGTGCAGATATTTGTTTTACACCTGCGTTTTTTATTGTTCCTACGTAAGTTGGTATATATTGAGAATGAACATGAACTAATGGAAGAACTGCTGCAGTGCGTCAGGGTGGACGGTTTATCGAAAGAGATAATTTATGTTTTTAAATTTAGCGTTTCTGACAACCCGGAAAATATTTAAACATGTTGCACCTGGACAGTTATTTGGTCTGGAAAATTTTTCAAAAACATTTTCCAATTCAAACTTGATTGCAGACTGTATACGTTAAATATTAATGTTGATAGGCCGCTTTGTTTACATTTTCAACACCGAAATTTGATAAGCCCTATCAATTCGTATACTAAAAGACTTACGGATTTGGTCAACACTAATGATTTGCATTTAATTTTCCGATTTAGAGTCTGTAAAGTTTGATTTGAAAAATGTCTTTGAAAGACACAAGTTTTAGTATTCTTTTCTGGGTTATTATTAGGAGCAAGTTAAATAGTTCTATGTACCGCAAAGCTTCTAATTACTCCCGGGGGAAATTACGTCTAACTTTGTTTTAGACCCGGGAGTTATTAAAAATAAACGTACAAAAAACAAAATCCTTTCCATTTTTGATTCAATGCTAAAGACCCCGGGAGTTAAACCTCAGGAGTTATTAGAGACCCTGGAGTAGTTAGGGACCCGGGAGTTGTTAGAAGCTTTACGGTACCTAGATCCGCTTTGACGGGATAGGATGTGGTTTCTAATGGACATGCACTTCTGTAATGTCTATAGTTCATAATATTAATTGCGCGTGGTCCCTTTAAATTTTTGACTCGAATTTAACATTCTATAGTATGCATAATACTAAGTTTACATACTTTTCTTAGTTCTCAATACCTGTCTATTGCGTATTGAAAATTACGGGGAGATTCTATGTGGTAGATATTCATGTTGCGAGGACAGATACAAAATAGCAATGCACCGATGCCTCTGAAACGTGTAACCATATTATTAGGATTATTACGCTATGAATGGCTACATAATAAAGGGTGAAATACATAATAATGATATTGTGGTGCGGTGATCATATAAAAACGTATAAATCCTAAGAGTTCCCTGTCATTCTGGTCAGTGTTGCCTCATGCTTGAAGACGGAGCTCCACAATTTAGTATTCTTATCAGTGGTGACGGTGGCTTTGCAGCTTTGAGTTTACAGGCATACATCATATAAGACTGACACTAGTTACATAACTTATATCCATACTTATCCTTATTAGGTTTGATTTACCCCATTTATACGTGAAGACTTTCCAACTTAAAAAAAAACAAATCATAAAAATAAATAAATAGGAACATGTGCCGCAGGTTTTTCTTTATGCGTATAATAATTATTTTCCTATTTGCACAATTACATAGTACAATTAGTGACTATAGCTACCTACGTTCAGCCTTCAGGGTCAGTTCAGTGTAAAAGCCGTGTTCAGTAATAAGGCCCTGCTGATTGAGCTACATGTAAGCAATAAGGTTCCTTTGAAAGAAATTTATCCATTCTCTTGGTACTTTGCATTATTTGCCAGCTGTCGAAATAAGCTTACTGTGAAAGTGGACATAAGTGAATTTACGTTCCAAGTTTGTTTAGTACCATTCCTCAAAAATCCGTATTCAGTTTATTAAAATGTTATTCGGGTCGTTAATAACTATTATGATCTCAAAAGTTAAATTGAGTTTATTGCTTGATTTTCCTCTTCAAGTTTATTTTACAAGCGAAACAATCTAGTGTTATTTTATTGTGGGTGTATCAGTCCTTAATTGCACGTGCTTCTGCTGTCGCATTATTTTTGGTAATTGTCAAAATGAAAGTTCTGCCGTCGGAAGAGCGCTGGACTTGGTAATTTATTAGTTTCTATTTAAAAGATGTCTATAATACTAGCTATGATTATTACGTACCGTATTCCCTGTAAAGGTGGAGCTCGTCTGCTATTCAAATTTCAACCTCCCAGACCCGTCTAATATTACAGGCCGTCTATACTATTACAGGAAATACGGTAGGTAGGTAGGTATAGGTACTGTTGGGAGAACCGAACGTGATAGCAAGCAAGGATAAATTTTCCATGCAAACAAGTGATAACTTTATCCTTGCCAACTGTCACTGTCGGTTGGCTCTACTATAAGTCTACAAGGATGGAAATATAGCTTTTTCACTTAATCGGTGGTATAGTGCAGTACCAACAGCCAACAGTTATCAATATTTTTGCTTGTTGAGCTTGTACCTGTAATGTATGTACACGTATATAAATATTTGCAAGGGTTCTTGATTTTATAAGTTAGGAAAGGATGCGTTCTCACAATGCATTTTTGAGAGAAATCAAGATCAAAATCAAAGCTCCAACCTGGATTTGATCATTTTTGGTCAATCAAAGACGGTACGATTTTGTAGAGGTTGTCGGATAGAGATAGAGAGAGATTTTTTTCAGACCAGACACAATGTATATATGTCCCACGTAATTGCTATTTATTATGTACTATACACTCATATTCAGTTTTTGTATATTCTTTCATCTTGCTTTCAAATTTAATGATTATAACTAACAAACAAAAGTAAGATACTTACAAATTAATGAGTTTTACGATAATAGTAGTAATTTGACGTACAATAAATCCAGGAGTACGTTACAGATACTGATTTACTAAGTTATTATGATGGTCTTTAGCAGTTTTTACTATGCATTTCACAATAGTTTCTACGTGAGCGTATTCTTCGTGGTTGCTCTTTGGGATACAATTTCCTTGAACATATTTTTGTCTCGGTTTCCTTTTGGCTGGGTAGTTTCGTAATGTTGTTGTGGCGGTAATGTTATTTTTTTTGGTGGTTTGTTAAAATCGTAGTAATAGTTTATGAATGCGGATAATTTTAATTTTAATTTCATATTTAGTGTTTATTTCATTGTTTCCTGTGAGCAGTGTGAGTACTACATAGTTGAAATTGAAACTTGGAAGGAATGGTCTCGTGTGGTTTCTAACCACTATACTATAATCGTAAGGCCAAGGTGAAATAAATGTAGGTACACTATGCATACATACATAACCTATACCTTCCTAGGCTTTTCAATATTTCAATCTGCTCAGTATACAGTACATCCAGTGCTTTGGTGCTGAAACGCAAATCTTTGCAGAATGTTTACGCGTACAAAGAACTCACTATCTTTGTACTAATTCCCTTTAATTGTTATTTAAGGATGTCAATTTAATGTATTATCTTGGATTACGAACTAAAACCCGTGTCTGGTATCTGTATCAAATTCTATTTTATTATGGGTGAATTGATAAAGTCCGCAGTCTCCGCAGTCCATTACATTAAATGGGCAAGTCCAGATAGAATATTATCAATTAATATTCGAATTAGCATTTTATCAGGGAGGAACCTTAATAGGATTGTTTTACTACTGGTTCTATTACTGGAAGTTTTAGTTTTCCTTTTCAGATACACATATACATAGACATCCTGTACATAGATACTATAAGCGTAATTATAAAATTATTGTATGATTAGAGATCATAAAATGGTTGTTTTTGCTGTTATCGCATTATATAGTTAAGTTGATTTTAGTTGCAATTTCATCTGATCTGATTTAATGTTGGTGGTATTCGGTTGCATTCGTCAGGATTTTTCTCACTGCTCGCAAGAATGTGAGGAGAAAGAGAGGAAGAGGAAGAAGTCGTTTTCATTTATCTAATAATAATGGGAGTAACATGAAATGGACATGGATAGTTAACCACCGTCAGCATATCAATAATATCGATAGTCGATCGGGTCGATGCGATAGATAGGGTCATGATGAATGGGACAAATTGTAGTTTTTCGAGTTGGTGGAATGTGTGGAATGTCGCGGGTAGAATTTCAAATGTTCATAATCATAAATCTTTCTTGAATGCTGCTCCATATAAGAAATGTTCGGGCGAAGAGTAGTGAACCAAGTAATTATCTTAAAGTATATAGCAATAGCAATATGTAATAAGAAGGTGGGCACATAATAATATGATGTATCTATTCTATACCACTTCATTGTAACCTTTGAACATTTTGTTACATTGCGTCGTTTCACATATTTGTTTGCAGGTATTTGTACCATTACTACTACTACCAGGTACTATGGTATGTTATGGTCGGTAGTCGGTACGTATGTACATGATGTTATGATTTGGGCTTGGTTTCGGTGTACCTTCCTTGGCTCAGTATTTAGTTAGTTTTACACTTTGACTTTACACATTTTTATGGAATGAAAGGAAAGAATTTGTGTAAAGTGTAAACTTCGTGCTCCTTCTTCGTCCTCGTCTTCGACCGCCCGACTATTGGGGAAATATGTGGCTTCAATTATTATGTAGGAATGCATAGAGAAAGAATGAAGTATGATCGGTTCACAAAATTCCGTTGAATAAATGATGCTTCTCAAAAGAATTTTCATCTCGTGCCGAATATTTTAGACACAGATACATTCTGCGCATACCTTAAGATCAACAAAAACCAAAACCAATCCAAAGCGATAAAGATCTCTCTCTCTCTTTCTCTCTGACTCGCTTTGGTTTCCCTTTACCATTTTCCTTGAACAACCTCAATTACCTATATTTAAGTTTTTCCTTGTCGTGAGAGAAATAAAAACACTTCACCTGTGCTCTGCTGTCGTAACCTAATTTTTTGTAATGTAATGTAGTTCATACGTGGCTAACAAGAACAAAGCTTAGCATCGGCGGTGGCGGTGGCACATAGTTTACCATGTTTAGCGTCAGTCTTCAATTTTCTGGAGGTATTTATCTGTAATCTGATACAGATACAGGCACATACTGCATTAGATGTATGTAATTAATATGTAGGTGTAAGAACTGCAAGATCGAATTCCCAAGTCTTGTACCTACATAATACGCAGTATGCAGGGCGTCTAAGTAGTTATTATACTATTACAGATCTACGATGTCTTTATTATTCTCAGGTGCAAGCTCAGGCTAATTTTTCATTGCATAGTTTTTATGGAATTCCACTAAAGTAATTAATAATCTGATTGGAATTGTTTGCATTTAGAAGTCATAAATCTTGTTGATCTGTATTTTAGAATGTATATTTTTCATGCGTTTGGTAATTTTTGATTTATGATCATTACCAAGATGAAATACCTCGGAGTCTCGAGAAAAACTCATCTTTCGATCTTTCCTCATGATCGTTGTGTATGAGAAAGCTTTCTTTGTAATTTATGCATGGATCAGATGCATTATATTGTGACTGGTATTATTTAAATTACACGTCGAGTATTCTCTATTCTAATAATAATGAAATAGAAATGGAGTTTTTAATGTGTATTATTGTACGCATGTAATGAGGAGTGTGAGATGTTGTGTTGTGTTATGGGTAAATTAGATAGTAGTATTATTCGCTAAAAATTGACGGTAAATAATTTCCACAAATTTTAATTAATTTTGTTTTTATGAATGGGTGTGACCTAATTAACAATGTATACTAACTTCTATAGGCAAATTCAGGACCCGGCTTTCCAAAGATTGACATGGTACAAAACACCGCTGACTGTACTAGTGATCAAGAAAACACGTGATATTTCTGTCCTCAATCCATTTGTTAAACTTACCAGATGGCTCATCGTAGTAAGTAGAAATAGAATTCGTATCTATAAGTAAATTTAATTGTTCAATATTGAAACAACAGGTGTGCAAAGTATGAATTACCACCAAAGTACGTATGTATGTACGCATTTTCTTACTACGTCAAAGTTCAAAAGCATTAAAGCATTAGGAGCGAAATCAAATCCTAGTATTAATTTTTACGATTAATTTTCAGATGATTTAACTGCCTGTATCTTAATGAATTATTTTTAGGAAAAGCGTATGATGGTTCACGTGGAGTCCGCTATTTTGGACGACAACGCACTCACGAGCAATACTGAATTCGTACAACTTCGAGACAAACTCCAAGTTTTCCGGGAAGGACGAGATGATCTTACGGACAAGATTGACTTCATCATCTGCTTGGGTGGAGATGGGACACTGCTGTATGCATCATCCCTTTTCCAAGTGAGCAATTACACATCAAATTATAGATTCCACTATGTTGTTCTACTAAATAGATTTTAAAATTTCTTATTAGTTCGCTGTTAAACTTGCTTTTGTAATTTTAACCTTCTCTGATTAAATTATACTAAATTTGTTTTAAAATTGTCTATAGCAATCAGTTCCGCCTGTGATGGCCTTCCACTTGGGATCCTTGGGATTCTTGACACCATTCCTTTTTGATAATTTCGAGGAAAAAGTTACGAGCGTGTTGGAAGGTATGGTTAAACAATTTTATAAACGTTACTTAACTAATGTAGGCACTTTGCAATTTATTACATACTAAATTCGATATTTTTTTTGCAAAAAAAGGTTATTTTTCGTTTGACTTTGAGATAACCGTTGTCTTTGTCTTGCTTTACTATAAATTCAGGACAAGCTGCTCTCACGCTCCGTAGCAGGCTCAAGTGTGTGCTAAAGCGAAAGCAATCATTAGACAACTCCGGTAGTCCAGATCATCATACTAATGGGAATATTTTGGTTCCTCATAATGCTACGAACGGGACCGTCGGTAGCCATACAAAGCTTGATGGAAGCGCAGGTCGTTCTCAATTGAGTTTTCTTGTACTGAATGAAGTTGTGGTGGACCGTGGTCCTAGTCCATACTTGTCAAATGTTGATCTGTTCGTGGATGGGAAGCATGTCACTGTGGTCCAGGGTGATGGGCTCATTCTGTCTACTCCAACAGGAAGCACAGCGTATGCTGTGGCTGCTGGAGCCTCCATGATTCACCCCTCTGTACCTGCCATCATGATAACTCCTATTTGTCCTCATTCGTTGTCTTTCAGACCCATTGTCGTCCCTGCTGGAGTTGAACTCAAGGTACGCAGTGAACTTTTCTTCCTCGAGTTAATGGGTATTACCATTATTTATTATAAGCTATACAAACAATGAGTTTTTCTAACATTTAGGATTATTTTAATATATTTAGATTAAAATATCAGCCGACAGCAGAAACACAGCTTGGGTCTCGTTTGATGGGCGCAACCGGCAAGAACTATTTAAGGGGGACTCGTAAGTTTAACTCATGATCAAAAGTCCACATTTAAATAAAATATATGATTGACATGTTCCACTTAAAATTCGTGACATGAATGTACACTGAATTTTTAAGTAATTAGGTGGAGTAAATTGTCTAGCTTATAGTTGTAGCTACACTTTAATTGACGATTTAATCTTTTCATACTCATTTTTAATATTTTTTCTGACTTAAAATATTTGATTAGTCTGTCGGTGACCACATCTGTCTACCCGGTTCCTTCGATATGTGCCGCGGATCAGATTCAAGATTGGTTTGACTCCCTTGCTGACTGCCTGCAGTGGAATGTCCGCAAACGCCAAAAGCAGTTCGAGGAGCCAGATGATAACTCAGAATTTTACGATTCCAATGATGCTATCGACTCCTAATATTTAAGCAAGATATTTATAAAAATTAAAAACGAATACGTAAAAACCTATATATATATAATATTATGATTCGGTGGATAGCTAGATTTAAGTAATTATATGTAATGTATTCGTGCGTGGCTTTTCTAAACGTTAAAGAAATTCTCTTCTATACTTAAAAAAAATTAGTGTTAAAATGTTTATATCATTCTGAAAGAGAATTAATTCGTTTTACAAATATTTGTACATTCTCAATTTACTACATACACGTCACTGTCAAACGTCAACGCATGTTATTAAGGACAATATATCGAAGTAATAATGATTGAATAATTATAATAATATATATGATGTAATCGTATGGTCAATCATTTCCAAGTAATAGTTATCGACAATTTTCTGTTCTGGTTATGGGATCATCACTATAAGCTTTATACGATACTATGCTATGTAATCATATTATGTAACTATTTGAATGTGTCCATATTATTATGATAGAGCTACTTCATATTATGCATTCTTTATTGTTACTTAATGGAGTATGGAGTGAAATGCTGTATATGTAATATTGTAGGTTAAAAAATTATTACAACTACATTTAGTTAATTATTTAACAGAATAGAAATAGATGTGTACCTATATAATTATTATAAATTTGGATTTTTATTGAATTTAAAAAAAAACTGTAAAATGCCTAGATGGAATATGGAACGCATAACGTCATACCAAGCACTACACCTACATAAGTTATGTAGAACCAAAATCCAAATAATTGTGACATACTTTATATTAGTAATTATTCTGTTTTTGTGTAATTTTATTTTGTCAACAGTAATTTACGTTTTAGTATTCGTTTCGCTATTATTATGATGGAATCTAATAATTTAATAAAAAATAGTATTTTGGTTTTTGGTCCTTCTACAAAACTGTTCTTTGAGTATTAATATTAATTGTAGAAGATTAATCATAACGAAAATAAAATGTTCTCACTCGAGATGATTATGTAATTCAAGACGACTTTAATATATATTGTATATCGTTATGTGGAAGTGTTTGATGAATGTGTAACTTGCTTCCTTTACCTTACAATCTTATGCTTTAAGATTTAAAATCTCAGGTAGGTTGGTGTACGTTAGCTATATTCCATAATGGCTGCTGCGGTGATCATACTTACTGGCGCCCGAAAATTATGTGATCCTGACGCAGATATTAGTCATGTAGGAAAATGGCTGCGCTGACAGTAATATTATTATGAGTACGTTTCCATACCCGTGAAACTGCTGCTAAGCACTACGTGACTAAATAAACCATATTAATTAAATCACTGAGATATCCTGTGCAACTACATACAACAAACTGGCTCCCATTGAATCTTTAATGTAATTTTCGCACAAAACCTCTTGAACATGGTACTCGGGCATACATACATATGTTCTAATAGTAGTGGCAATCATAATCATGTTTTTTTTTAAATTTCATTGTCGGTGCTTTGCTGTTTTAAAAAAACATAATACCTATACCTACCTAAAATAGATATTTACGTGAGAGTACAAGGAAATATTTTTTACTTTATTTCTTTTACTTCAAAACTATTTCTTCTGCATACTTTCCTTGTGAACTTGTGGTCCTG
Source organism: Dicyrtomina saundersi (assembly GCA_034695245.1). Lineage (NCBI taxonomy): Eukaryota > Metazoa > Arthropoda > Collembola > Symphypleona > Dicyrtomidae > Dicyrtomina > Dicyrtomina saundersi. The sequence goes on along the minus strand of JAQFZE010000601.1, from coordinate 1,613 downwards.
CTTTTATTTACGATGCAAATTATAATGCTCATGTGTAGCGATGCGAAAAATTTAGTCTACTTTTTTCCCCGTGAAACAAACTCATCAACCAAGACCCAGTCAGAGTGTTTACATTGTGATTACATTCATGCAACTCACTTGTCAATGCAGCAGCTTTAGAGTAGGTACAACTGCTGAATTAATGATAATACAGATATACATAAATATATGTTCAAATCCAAGCTGGAATTGCTGGAATGGAAAATACGTTATGTTATCATATCGTAGAGTTAAATCATATGTACGTTTTCGTTTTCATTTTTGTTCTATGAAATGAAGCAACAGGATCACATTAGGTACTGGTTTCCCAGTCTATAAAACATTTCTATAACTGGATGATATACGTTCACTATAAAATCATCTTAAATAATCAATTATTAGAGATGGAATTAGAACTAAATCCAACTGTCTATATGCATTTATACATCAAATAAATATTAGTACACATTTCTTTGTACTCTCTTTTGTGAGCGCATGAAAAATCTGACAAGGCATTTAAGACCTTAGGAGGCTAGCGTAAAGATTGTAGATCAAAGGCAGAATATTTTTTCTCGTCCCTCCCCCCACCCCCATCCCTCAACACTTTTAATTTTCATTGTCACTTTCGTTTTCTACTACAACTTTTAAATAATATCGGAATTGAAAGAATTTGAATAATTCCTCTTTTTCATATTGGTCATTAATATTGGAATTATTATTAATGGTATCTTTTAAAAAAGTAGCTGCTTTATTTCGGCATGCGCTTCCAGGTCCTTCTCCATTCTATTCGAGAGCATGAGATTTAAATATAATTAGTTAAAAAAAAAACTGCAAATCCTAGACGCCAACGGGGCTATAGCGTCACAGTTCCTTAGTAATATGTGCAAATATAACCTAAAACTCATTTAAGAAACCAAAATTGCATACGTAGTACATAGTTTACATCACCCTGAGACACTGTCCACATAATATGTCGCCCTCCTTGACAAGATAGAACATTCTAAAGGAGGAGAACTCTGCATCCATTAACCTTTCTGTTCTTGCTCTTCCTACGCGGTATATATACAGTTAATATCAGGACTTACTATGAACATTAAACTATCGAGGATACATAGGATACAGAACAGAAGAAAAACGAGTATGACGAAGAAAGACTGGACAAAATAATACCAAATCCTTAGAGTCTAATAAAAAAACAGAATACTGAAATCCAGGATTCTCATCTTATGATTCCGGTAGATGCATATAATTTTGTATTAGTAGTAGACTGGTAGGTATATTTTTTATACTATACACAATGGACATACTTGCGTACAGAGTTATATCTACATTGATGTTTACCCACAGCAGTAGTTAGTTATAAATGTAGTGCCATCGCGAAGGGAAAAGTATCCCCACATGTCGTTCGTATACTGTTGCTATTGCAGAGCAGGATATCTTTCTTTCGCAGGGATGGCTACCTGTATCAGTGGAAAGATGAGTATCATAGAATAGCGACGACAACCTTCGTCAGATATGATAACGTCCGTAACCTTTAGCTGTCGTTCGCGGGAATGAGTGTCCTAATACCCGAATTTTGAAAAGCAAGCCAGGTC
>JAQFZE010000600.1:0-24412 GCA_034695245.1 Dicyrtomina saundersi | reverse complement strand
GTGCGGCCAACAGACGGACAGACGGACGGACAGACGGACATGACCATTTCATTAGATGCTTGCTCAGCATCTAAAAATGGCGCTTTGCAATGGATTTGTCTACCGTAGGCCCCAAGAAGATGCTGAGATTAATACATGTTGGTATTATCACTAGACAACAATATTTATGCAGTAAGCTTAACAAAAACCCCACCAATTAGAGCCGGTGTAAACAGGCTGCGTACAAACTTTGCTAGTGAATTATGGCGAGGTACATGTGCAGCCGTTTTGAGTAAGCTTAGTTAGAATAGCGCGAGTACGAGTGAGCTAGATACGATTGTTAATAATAGGAGTGGGTGAGCGGGGTACGAGTGTGCCGAGATAAGTTAGCTCAGTAGCATAAGCAAAGGTACAAGTTGCTCCGTATTGAGTGGGAACAGTTAAAAGCCATTCTAGTAACATTTAGCTCTGTAAAATTATTGCCGGTTCTGACAAGTTTTATAGATTCTTGTGGACCTGATCACAGTGGCACAGACACAAGATGGTTAGGTACGAGGAGTGCCGGTGCAAAAGCAATTGACAACAAACAATTAAACGAATTCTACAATACCTTGTCTCATGAAAATTTGTATCAGTAAGATAACGCATATGCCTACATACAAAATAAATCAAGGGCTAAAGGTTTTGTTTAATAGCAGCCTAAACAATAACGTTTGACAGTTTAAACTTTACGGCTATTCTAAATTTCAATATTTTAGATTCTTTTGCGTCAATTTAATAATTGACAATCTGCGCTGCAAGAATTTGTTAGCAGCATAAACATAGGATTTTACATAGATAATGTCGTCAGTACAGTCCTTGGATCTTTAGTGTTAGAAAAAACACTTACTTAATGGTATGATGACGACATGGGAGTGAGGCGGTCGTAAAAATGTGACATTATTTATACACTATTACTACAAAAAGTCAATTTTTTTAAATGTCCCACAAAATCGTAAGAACACAATTTGTACCGCTTACAAAATTTCTGTTGACTTAAACAGTACACCAATCAAACTGGAATGACTAGAAAAATCTAAGCACCGTATAGTTTCTAGCTTGAACTTTTATTTTAAATGTAGTTTCAAACTTGAATATTTGCTTCTAAATTGGTCATTTATTAAAACTAATTTAATGTTTTGAAGCATTTGAAAAACTGATCGCGAGAAAACTATTAGGCTTCTATTAGTTATTCTATTAGACTATCTGTTAGGCTTCCGGCCCATACAACAATGTTTAGGCTAAATTTTAAAAGAAAAATAAGGTTTTTTTCAAAATTTTGCAGAATGTTTGTCGATAAATGTATCTACTTTTTGCTATTTGAAATCTACTTGTCATCACCTTTCAAATCATATATGACACTTTAAAATTGGTCTAGCATTTCAAAATACTGGTAAACTATGCACATTGGGAATATCTTTATAAAAAGCGGCAGGCTAGGTGGAGTTGGGAAAATATTGAAAGTGCACGGAACTTCTTTGTAATTTTTATTACAAGTACCCATACAAAGATGTGCTGTATAGCAAATTTTGGAAACAATCGAACACACCGTTTGCGCGCCAAAATTTTTTATGTTTGAATAGTTAACGTGGCTTAAAAGGCGATACATGTATTTTTCATTGTGAAAAGAGGATCGCAGTTTTCAACATATCACCATAATGTGAATTTTTGTATACTCAGAATTAACTGGGCTTTCACGCCCATATGCGAAAAAAGATCAAAATTTTCAAAATCTGTCGCGCGCAAATTTTCAAAAATCCACATTTAAAAAAAAATATTTTTTTATTTTTTCAAAAATCTTTGCTGACCTGCAGTTCCTACAGTTTCTGTCCGATTTTTGAAAAATTTAAAGTTTTGTGATCTCCAGAACAATATCTTAAAAGTCATTTCTAAGTTTTGGAAAATTCGAAAAAATTTATGTTTAAGTATACATTTTTGAATAATTCGTTGTATAGAAAATTGATAAAAAATACCATATATTTAAAAAATTTTAATTTTTCGAATTTTCCAAAACTTAGTCCTGATTTCTTAGATATTGTTCTGGAGATCACAAAACTTCAAATTTTTCGAAAATCAGAAAGAAACTGGAGGAGCTGCAGGTCAGCAAAGATTTTTGAATAAATTTAAAAAATAATTTTTTTTTTAAATGTGGATTTTTGAAAATTCGCGCGGGACAGATTTTGAAAATTTTGACCTTTTTTCGCATATGGGCGTGAAAGCCCAGGTAATTCTGAGTACACAAAAATTCACATTATGGTAGTATGTTGAAAACTGCGATCCTCTTTTCACAATGAAAAATACATGTATCGCCTTTTAAGCCACGTTAACTATTCAAACATAAAAAATTTTGGCGCGCAAACGGTGTGTTCGATTGTTTCCAAAATTTGCTATACAGCACATCTTTGTATGGGTACTTGTAATAAAAATTACAAAGAAGTTCCGTGCACTTTCAATATTTTCCCAAATCCACCTAGCCTGCCGCTTTTTATGAAGATATTCCCAGTGTGCTATGTAGATAAAAGCAGGTGCTAATGCCCTTCTTTAATGGCAGCCTTAACAGCAGAACTAGGCATTTTGCATTTGCCGCAAAATTTTAGCTGACAATAAACAAGTTGCAAATTAAGGCGAGGAAGCTGTAAAATGTATAGCTGTGACGACTTACGTACAGGAATTTATATTTTGTCAATAAAACCAAAAATTCAGAATTTGAATTTCATAATTTCCCGCCAAAACTTTAAATATTGTGTTTAATCAAGATTTCAACCAGTAACTCGATAAAATTACACTAAAATGATATATCATTAGAAAGGTAACAAAAACACAAATCTAAATAACTTGAGGTTCCAAGCACAATCGTTATTAGTTTTTAAATAGTTAAAAAAAACATAAATGATAATAAAACCATTTTAATGGATTTTGTCGAGTGATATGTGATTGAAGAGCTCTTTAAAAATAAGCAGACACAATTTTTTGTTTCTACTTGTGGCCCAAACAACATATTAGAGGGGAATATGAAAAATTGAAACACAGTTATCTTGAAAACGTTTTCCGAAAACGGTAGCCTCGTTCCGTTATTCGAATTGTACTAGTGATTACCTTTTGAATGATATATGGCTCGATAAAATTTGTCTAGTATTACCAAATTTTCAAAATATTGGTAAATTACGTAAATAGGTAGTAAAACTAGGTAGTAAAAATAGGTATTCATGAATTTAATATCAAACATGAAACATCTCAAGCCAGTCTTTTCCATTCCTCTTTATTTGTTGCGTTATAGGATAATTTACTTAAATGTTTTGTGGGTGGGGGGCTCAAAGGATATTTTGCGGGACATCATTCTATCCAAACCGTGTATCTAATGGTAATGTGATTTCGTTTGGGTGGAAGGATTGAAAAGGAAAATGTATGTGACATTTTTCCTAGGCTGTTTACGTCATATTAATATGATGATACGTAGTGTTTAAAAATTATCTCATCATTTAAGAGGTAGGTATGCAAATTAACTATGTATGCATTATGCTTAGCAATAATGGAAAGGGGTGCGGGTAGGTCAAAAAGTTGATCAAATGTGATAACATCACTTGTGAACGCACTCTAGCAATCCATTTCGTAAGTTAATGAAGTACACACAATTTTAAGAGTGATTAATGCTTTTATACACTTTTTATACAATAACAACCTCCTAAAAAAAAGAAACATAGCAATGAAAAAGTATTTGAACATTTCTATGGAATTAAAGCTGCGGCCCAACTAGTTTAAATAAAATTAAAGCGGGCCAAAATACTTAGAGTTTGACACCACTGCTGTAAAAGATAATACCGTATGTTGCACTTGTCGTTTTTGCATGATACTGGTCCATATGAAAGAGCGTAGCCAAAGTTGTTAGAATTGCAAAATTGAATGTACCGCAAAAAGCTAAAACCAAAAGCAATAAAAATACAGCTTAGGGATTTAGCTTGTTCTAAAGATAACGACTGAAATTAAAATTAGGCTTACAGAATTTTTTTGGGGGATTCTGTTTTGGATTTAGCTTAACAAAAAACTCAGTTTAATTTAGCTTTCAGATTCGGATTAAGCTTAAGCTTACCATCTCTGCTATAAGCAGGGATGGTAGGCCGAAAATTAAAGTTTTGGATTAAGATAAGGCTTTTAACATTATCCAATATTCAAAATTATATTCAGATTTAGAAAAGTCAAATATTAAAATTAGAATTTCGATTTAGCTTAGCTAAAAAAATCTACACAAATTCGGATTTCGATTTCGCTTAGCTGGAAAAACGTCACAATCTGTTTAAAATTAGTTTCAAAAGGTAAAGAGAATCCTAAAATGCTGATATGTTTGACACGCTGCAAACACTTAAATTGATTTACATTTAATGGTCTGTTTTGCTATATTCTGGTATACGCTAAAGTTTCGGAAGCATATAAATTTTTTATTACCATTTTAATACCTTCAAAATCAAATTCCGGCGCTTTGTGCTACATGTGTTGCTTCAATGAGGATGCTAAGCTTACAACAAATACGTTCAATCACTGCAAAACAATGCTTTTGTAGTAATTTTATTATAATTACACCGCAGCGGCCGCAGCGTTAAAAAAAAGCTTAGTACGAACTATGCTGGAAAAAATATTATTATTATTATTATTTTTATTGTGCACCATGTAGTTCATAAACTAAACCACACAGACACCGCCAAGGCCAATAAGGTCTATTGCGGACGTTCCAATATAACAATGTTAAATTTTGGTTAACGGGATAACCGGTGACATGAAATGTCACCGGTACAGGCCTTAATCTTAAACAGGATGTATTGCTAAATGAAAGGAAGAATTTACCTAGCGAAAAGAAAAACAACATACGACACCTAGCTCAGGAAAATGGAATCAGAGTTTACTGCTCATCACCCAAATAACTGGTACTTACTAGACCTGACAAATTAAAGTTCCAAAAAGAAACATTACACAAGAGTGTAAACTACAGTCTTTGCCTTAAATACAGTCTACCTCAGAATACTACACTGATAATCCTGTCAAAGCTTCTTACACAAAACTCACACCGCCCCGATGCAAAAACGTGCCACACAGAATACGATCCACACGACAACGGTGTAGTCCTGCTTGTGAGACCACTACGTGCACATTGTAGAAATAATACACTATGCGGCAACGCAGCAGCACCGAGCGGAGTGAGAATTACGTAGGAGGCTTCCACAGTAGCACAACGAGGATAAAACAAAATCCAAATTCAACTTTTTGAATTGCTCAAAAAAGTTATTCAAGGTAATATTTTGAGTGAAATTTCCACCTCACCAACGTAACGGACTAATTGCCCACCCCAAGGGTAAGGTTTAGGGACTCACGATAAAAATTTACCACAAAAAAAAAAGAAAACTAAAATCAAAATTCCACCCGAGTAAAAATGCACAGCCGCCTAGCAGGCAGCCAGAGTGCGAAGAATAAGTGAGGTACAAACAGTACAAGTATAAGTGGGCTTGATAAGAACGGCGCAGGTACGAGCGGGACTAGCAGGACTTTTGGTGAAACAAGGGAGCAAGGTGACAAAAGTTCTAGTATAACTGGGCTTAGTAAAAGCAGCTAAGGATAAAGTAAGCTGGATACAAGTGAGTGAGCTTAGTAGCAGTCGCGCTGGTACTATTTAAAAAGGTACATATTACGAACGAACATCGTACCAGTTTTGATAGTGCAAACGAAAAGGGTGAAACCTTTCGCCCGTGTTTGTTTTTTGATCTGCATGCGTTTTGACATGAGTCTATTTAACAGTTAATTAAAGAAAAATGGTCTACTAAAGCAAATTAATAAACCTTACATACCTGCCTGCTCCAATTTGTGGTTGCTGAAAGTAGGTTAAAACAAACATGTAGACAGTTTGACCTGTATAGTGAAAGCAACAGGCGGGCATGACTATTACAATTGATGCTTAAACTCAGCATATAAAAACTGCTTATGTAATGGAACGTTGATGTTAGCCACTTTTTTAGCACGTATAAACTCAATCAAGCAGCTTATTACAATTAAACCAAATACGAGTTTACAAGCCTATTGCTTAAGAAAACGAGAGCATAACCACGTAAATTTCTTCCATTCAGTAAAATTAAAAGTTGCAACGTAAGCGGCAAAGTAAATATTTTTAGATGCTTCACGTATTTGATGGCTGTTGTAATTAAAACTTTTATCGAAGCTAGTTTACTTCTTTGAACAGTATTAGTACTTGTATTTCCTTCCTAACCCATGTTATCGATGGCACTTGCTTACCTTGACTTACGATGCATACCAAGCAACATGATGAAAGTGTAGCATTATCCGCGATATAAATATGAGAAACTCAAATGCAATAAATATAATATTAAAAGTATTCAAAACAATAGATAACAGTCACAAATTAATTTTTTGCTTAAACTGCCAGAACTGCCAAAACTGTCTTTCACCCAAACGTGTGCAGATAAAATAGGACAGTGAAATACTGCCATGTTTAAAACTGCTGATTATATTTGGTAAACTACCCAATCCCTTTGTGCTGTTCTCAGTCCATACACACAAAGAATTACAAATAGCGCCATCAGTTATATTAACAAAAGTTAAGCGCTAACAGTATAGAACTTGATTTTAGCAATTGCAGCTACACTCAACTACTCAAATTATTACACCAGACTGCCAGACAAACAGAAATGGCCCTTAAACAACGAGGCAATAACAGAAGGAACTTTGGTCTGAAATGGGTTGACAAAGAGTGCAGCGAAGCTAAAAGAAAGACACTTGCTTGTCTTAATAATCACAGAGGAAACAAATGCTCAGATCACCCTGACACTGGCAATCTTGGCTGTTTTTTACAAGCCAGAAAGTCATACGGCAGTCTTTGCTGTAACAAAAAGAAAATTTTCTACAAAATCCAAGAAGAAATTTACCACAGCAAAGACTCAGCAGACTACTGAAAGGCAATTAACACATTTAGAGACACGAAATATGGATTTAGTACCAATGACATCTCAAAACTACAATAGGACGAACACTTTTGAGCATTATTTGAAACAACCAAGGCTAACGAAGTAGAAATTGTGGACAAAGAAAAGAATGCGCTGCTTATAACACTGAAGCACTTGACACAACCATAACTATAGCAGAATTACTCAAAGCCACGAAAGCACTAGCTAATAATAAATCCCCAGGAGCGTACGGAATACCTAATGAGATCTGGAAATCCTTAGACGAGACCTCCTATGAAGACCTATTACAGCTTCTCAACAAAGCTTTCAAAGAACAAATACCAAAAGAATAGAAGGAAATAATCACTGCACCTATATACAAAAAAGGAGATGACAGTCTACCCAGCAATTACAGGCCAATTGCCTTCATTAATACAATCACAAAACTATACACCTGTATTATGTCGGACAGGCTTAACTCCTTTTGCGACAAAAACAACATCATTTGGCAAAACCAAGCTGCCTATCAGAAACAAAGAGGATGCACTTATATGCATTATATGCCTGCATACTTAAGCAACTAAATAGACCAGCGTTTCAAAAGAAGGGAAAACTCTTTGCTCTTTTTGTAGACCTAAGCTAAGCATTTGATACAATCAAAAGGAACAAGCTTTGGACAAGACTTAAAGAAGCCGGCCTTAGTGACCCTTTTATTGCCAAAGTCAAAGAACTGTACGACCAAGCAAAAACAAAGATCCGTTGTAAAGAAGGATACACAGACATGATAAGCGTGATGGGGGGAGTGCTGCAAGGATAAACTCTGTCGCCTACTTTGCTTACTATCTACATTGACAAGATCACACAGATTCTCCGTAGCAGCGGCATACAAGGATTACAGATGTTTACTATTGAACTGCTAGTTCTGCTATATGCAGACGACATAATTCTTCTTGCCTCAAATGAACTGGATCTACAGAGACAAATCAACACCCTTAGTTATTTCTTTAAAGAAAATGATCTAACAGTTAACTGAGCAAAGACTAAAGTCATGATCTTCAGGAAAAGCAATGAGATACGTAACTTATCACGATTTTACTGAGATAGCAAAAAATTGGCAATAGTTAACAAGTATGTATACTTGGGTGTTCCGTTCACCCAAAGCAAAATATTTAATGAAGCTAAAACACACTTCTTCAACAAGGCCAAAGCAGCACAATCTAAGCTGTTTGAACTTTTTTATCGTGCTAAACTTAAAGACATCGGCATACATCTCAAGCTCTTTCAATCACTAGTCAGCTCGATACTTATGTACGCAGCACCAATAAGGGGACTCCGCTATTGCAAAGATTTTGAGACATTTCAGACTGTATTCCTTCAACGGCTCATGAACACTACCAACTCAACTCCTGGGTTCTTCTTCCGCCTAAAAACGGGGCGCAAAACATCAGGCTGATATTATTTAAAGCACTGCTTAGATTTCTTGAGAAGACCCTCAAAGCTGAAGAGAACAATATTACGGAAAGCTGCTACCTAGAAATTAGGAACACTAAAACTGCAGACCCTCGATATAACTAGATGCTCCAAACCTAAAAGATTTTTGCAGATGCACAACTAGAGCACATTTTTGAAAACTTGAACCCTGAGTACCTTGAGAACCCTGAGACATAACTCATACCCCCCCCCCCCCCTCACCACCCAACATAACTCAACCATCACACTTATATCATTTATATCATAATGTTTTTTTATATTATCTACTCCTTACTTATAGAAATGAAATATGTGCAATGTAAAATCAATACTACTGACATTATAATAACATGATTATTTTTAGAAACGCAGCTTTAACACCTTTTCGTTACAGCAACACCAAGCAAGTCACACAAGAAACTTCACCGACAATATATTAAATTACCAAGGATATTTTGATCTTTTGATCAAATTGTAAATAATTAATTTGTACAAACTTACCATTATTGTATGGGCTGACGCCAAATCGACTCAATGAATAAAATAATATTTATTATTATTATTATTAACTTACTAGTAGGTTTTAGTGAACTTACTGCTTCAGTCATTTTTGCTATTATTAGTACATGATCAGATGAACAGATGTCTAACCGTTTAAACAATTAAACTTTTCGAATTGTATTAGGGAAAATCTTTTTCCTTCAGTGCTATTACTCGAAAATCGGATATTTTGGATTTTAATCCTTCAGAGAAACTACTTTTTACTTCAGTGCAAAATTAGCATTTACTTTTTTCTTTCAGAGAAAGCTTTCAGTGACCCAAAACAAATTATTTTAATCTTCAGTGATATTAACTTCAAATAGTATTATTTTAAATGTCAGTAAATTTCATGTCATCATGTACTGCTGGAATTGACAGTGTTAAATATAAATAAAATAACAAGTAAACAGTAAAATAATAAATAAAAAAAAAGTAAATAACATAAAATAAAAAATAAAATAATTCGTAAATAGTAAGTGTAAACACTCATGGTTTCGAAACTTGAGAGCTACTAGAATGTGCCTCCGGTCTTTACCTCCCGACACTGACTTTTCCTGGCCTTCCTTGCTTGGGTTTACCAGCTAGTGGAGTGTCTATGGCCCTCTCTGATGGCTTCCAATGCATCTTTGAAACTACTAAATGATCTTTTTTCTACCCATTTCAACGGTGGTCGATAGCCCAAACATCCTTGCCTATTCACTTTGGAAGATGCCTTCCTCCTCCTCTAATTCTGGTCAAGGCCGTTTTTTCACAAACACAACACCGCAACTTATGTTTAAATACTTGAGGTAAACCAAAAATTCACAAACAACAACTATCGAGATCCACAACTCAACTGACAATTATTGTACAGAAAATTGCGCTCACCTTATTAGCAACTGACATTAAACTCCTATAAATATTTTTCCTATCACAAACTATGAACCTTTCGACCTATGACTACATTATTCTAAATTTTAGGTTTGTCTAAAAAAAAAGTAAAGGTAACTAATTTTTCTCTAAATAATTTACTGCAGGGAAAAATATGTAAATGCACTGAATGCAACTATTTATTTCTCAGAAGAAAGAAATACTGCTGGCTCTGAAGGTAATTAGTATATATCACTGAAGCACTAAAATACCACCAATTGTATTATAGTGAACCAGAAAATAATCAAGGACTTAAATGAAACGAAAATTCATGTGGGTAAACTTACCTTGAATTTTAACTAACTGAATGTTGACTAACTCGTCAATTTAAGATAGCTAGATAATTAATTTCTACGAAGTCCAGAAACAACGAGGCAGCAGGGTTATTATCATCATCTAGCGACTGACGTTTTGATTTAAGTGAGTGGTTGGCAATAATATCTCGCTCTAAGTCACCTTGGTTAATTATTAGGTAAAGAAAATCGCCTCCTAAGATAAGATGTCTATAAGCTTCGGTATTCAGTAGTAATCTCTCACTGCCTTACTGATTTTTTTAAATTATCAGTTACATTGTAAAGATTAGTGTTTACATACACATTGTCTATAACTTGTTTCTTTTGCTAATAAACTAGAAAAATGTACTATAAGTATATTTTTATTGTTGAAATATATTCTATCTATTTCATATTTATTCTTATTTAACATAATACAAGTACCAGTTACTTCTCTTTTAGTGCTTTTGAACCAGCTAGCTGGTAGGTAGATAAATGAATAATCAATGTAATTGGATCCTAGAGATATTTCCTTTAACTTGACCCATGTTTCACAAAATCATATAAAATCAAAGCCAGTAACCTGCAAACCATCTTTGTTATCCAAGCTCGTTAAATTTTGTGAACCGTGGACGTTTTAGTAGAAAAGTTTTGTCTGTTTTTTAGGTTTGTATGTGTATGAGCTTTAGTCTTATTTGAATTCAACTAGTTGATATTGAAATTTCTTCTGTTTACGTCAACATTAAATCTTCTTCTGTATTTAATAACGGCTTCTGGTTGCTCTGTTTTAGGTTTTTAGTGAATCTGAATCAACGATTTATATTTAATTAGATCGGTCTTGCTGATGCACGTGTATATAACTTCGTACAATGTCTTTCAGCCTCTTCTTGTTTTAAAGCACTTTTGACACGTATTGCTTGCTTTTTAATTTCATATACACTTGTAGTGGTTTACTGTAGTTCTATTGTCTAGCTCTATTTGCCTCAGTGATTTCTACTGTAGTTAATTCCAGCTGATTTTGTATTAGTTGAATTGCATATTTGTGATCCGTTACAGTAACTACAAGACCATAAATCATAATTTCTGCTTTGTTGTGTTAGGGTTTCACTTGTCCTAGACTTTTTGCTATAACAGTCTGCGGTTTGCTCACAATCATTATTTAATTTTTTGCATTTGCAATTCTGTTTTCTGTTTTACATTAGTTGACTACAAATTTTTCTTTGAGCTTTTTGCTTATAGCACTTTCAAAATGACCCAGTTTTCCATTATTCAAGTCCTACAAACTGTAAGATTTGTCTTGATGTATTTCTTGCGACCTCGTTTATAATTTAGTTTGCCACAACGCTGAGTTGTGCCGAAATTTGTTGATTGACAAATTTTCTAAGTTATCTCTGAACATCGATTGCATATCGTATCAAAATATATAGGTGGTAGTATTTTTTAATCTTTTTAGACAGGAATGATATGGGCCTTAGGCCTACAAACATAATAATAGGAAACTTAGCTTTTATAGCTTTGGGGTATTCCAGCGTTGTTAAATACCAAGCTGTCACTGCGCCTGTTGTCACACCACAACTAGGTACTAAAGATTTTATTGAAGTTAATGTGGCAACAATAGAGTATTTTACGTCTTTCAATAAATTCAAATAGTAATCCTTACAATTTTAATTGTTGTAATATGTAGCACTAAAAAAGAATGACGTTGAATGTCAATTATAAAAGCGTCTATGCAGATTTTGTTCTATATATGGACATGAAAACACTTAGTCATTATTAGGTTTGCATATTAGTAACGTTTGATTTTCTGAATATATTTCAGGTCCGGTTTTACAAAGTTTGGAAAGGAAAAACGTAGAGGAAAACGCTGAACCAATCTAAGGTGCGTTAATTTTCTTTTCTGCATCTCGAAAGTTGTAATACTTTAATTAATGCACGTTTCAGGCTACGGGTTTTGTGATATACATAAAAACATAGATATTGATAATAAAGTTATGAAGGTTCATTTTCAAAATTATGAGTGGAGCTAACAGTGCTCGTTGTCCAGAATAAAATAAAATATTCTTATATATTATATAAATGCTGATTTCAGCTAAATCTTTGGCTCTGAATAAAAAAAAATGCAGCATCACATTCATTAGTTTTAACAGCTGGTGTAGAATCTAGAATTTGCTGATTATTGCATTTTCTTACTACAGAATTAAGCTATTAACATTATATTACAACGTTTTGCAACATGACAGATCCAGTTGAGTAAATAACATATAACAGGGAACAACAAAACCAATTATTATATGTTTAACATTTTTTTAAACTTACCTTGGCGTAGTAGAAATGTTGTTGAATTTAAATTTTTATTTAATTAATAACGCTTGCTTGCATTTTTAGTAATACGTTTCTCTGCATTGCAGCTAAATAATTTCAATTAATTCAGTTAGAGTCTTTGCTTCTGGATCTTCAGGAGCTATCATGTGCGAGAAAACGGATTCAGGACAGAGATAACAATGTCTTATATACTTTTTGTGAACGTATATTAAGTGTAATGATTACTTGTTGCAGAACTTATAACGTACTCTTAAACCTCAACCAAATACAATGTAATTATTTTTTTAAATTTAAAATAACGTATGGCGTTACTGTAGCTAAAGCTTAATAGCGTTTAGAATTTTAGGTTAACTGTATCACCATCTTGGTCCCATTTCAGTCCCATATTATAGAAATCTGACGCTATCTTGGTGTATAATTATTCTTGTTTTAATACTAAAGGCGTAATTTTCTCATAACCAACACATCCAACTTTAGAGTAAAAGCATCAAGAAACATGAAAACTTCTGCAAAAGGTATAAAAATTTTTGGAAAACGATACAAGATGGCGAAACGGTAGGCAAAACAACCAGTTCAGAAAGTTACATAAGTGGCTTTTGCAGATTGCATAATCCCGTTTTTCAAATTTTGAGCTAAAAAAAGAACAGAGATAAAAAACTAATAATGACTACTGTTGATCTAGCATAAACGCAATCCGTTTAAAACTCCCTAATACAAACAAAAATTAAAAATAAATAGAAATAAAAATTAAATACTTCATGTCAGTAAGTGAGCCCGCCCATTGTACGCAAAAACGTCACAAGCTAATATTCTAATACCTGACCTAAATTTCCATGAAGATAAAATAACTACCCATGTAAAGGTTTTTCACTAACACAAAGACTAGTCACATTGTCAGAACTTAAATCAAGGTTTCAGCTTTCTCTCCAAAATGCAAGCAAAGTAATAAATCTAGCCATGGACTACTTAAGCTTCGTGCCCAGTTAATTTTGTGACAGGTCATTTAAAGCTTCTATAAGCTCTAGCTCTAACTGTAGCAAATTTGTTCCGCCTTTTAAAAAGCCAATATTTAAGTCAAAGTTAGCAATCAACTCTACATTCGGAATCTTGCTTTGAAATTGCTTCTGTTGTGATTGTATGTTCATCTAATATTATTTTTAATATTATTCTTGTTGCGCGTCATGTAATCTATGATATTTATTCACATAAACACCGCCAAGGCTAATAAGAGTCATTCAGAACTTTCCTTAAATGAAGTTTAAATTTTGCCGAAAAGGTAACTAGTGACATAAGCATTCGCTAGCAGTTCTTTTGCAGTGGTCTAACTTAGCTTACCTAATGTGACAATTCAATTCAATTAAATTCAATTTATTCAAGTGTAAAAGTGATAACATTTCTGTTGTTTTCATCACCGACACCCTAAGTCTATACAAGTTCAAAAGTAAATACAGTACACTAAAACACTTGACACATTAAAATATAATTTCCGCTTAATTCTATGTGCTACACTAATTAGACAAAAAGTTTATTTCGATACGCTTAGATAACATATGTTGCCTGACTGCCTCATAAATCTCACTAACCGTTTCTAGTTCTTGAATATGACGTGGTAGCGCATTCCATTCTCTTACAGCCGAATGCGCGAATGAATTTCTTCCATAAGCTCCTACAGGGTGTAGATATTCTACATTCAATGGTTCAGGCAGTGTTTTTGTCGTTCGTTCAGATCTGGCCCTAACATTGTCACTAAATATTGTGCGCACTTTTGTTTCTTTCATAAAATGTTTATCAAAATAGTTTATTTGATACACTTTTCTTCTTTCCTCCGTGCCTAACCAGCTTAATTCTTCAAGTATGTCAAATTGCGACTTCCTAGTCGTCACATGCAAATTAAGAATTTTATTTATCATGCGAAATGTCAAATCGTCTTGTTTTTGGATTTTGGTCCCACAAACATTTCCCCACACAATAATTCCATAATACACAATCAACAGGATCAGACTTGAGCAAAATGTGCTTAAGTTTCCCCGATTAAAATATTGCTTATACCTACTGATTAATTTAATACGCCCATTCACTTTTTCACATACATTTATAAAGCGATTGTCAAACATCAATTTCGAATCCAAATTAACGCCTAAGTATGTAAAACAATCTACTAATACAATTAAATTATCATTACATAGTATTTTAAACGAATTAACATTAGGCTTTTTTCAAAACGGTGAACTAAATATCATACTTTGTTTTGAAATAATTTACAAGCATTTAATTTTCAACGCACCACTTAATTAGTACCTTTAGCTTAGAATTTAATACATTTTCTACTTTCTGAATTGATTTTTAAGAGAAATACAGAATCAAATCATCCGCATACATGATACACTGACACTGCTTAAAGCATTCGGGTAAATCATTGACGTACACCGAGAACAACAACGGCGATAGGCAACTCCCTTGAGGCGTACCTCTTGTAATAAACTGAGGTGTGGACAGAGTATCAGCAGTTTTTACTCTTATTTTTTTGTTATGCAGGTATAATTCAAACCACTTTAACACATTGCCTCTGACTCCCATCCTTTTTAACTTCTGAATTAGAATCTTGTGACCTATTATATCAAACGCTTTGGTAAAGTCAACAAAAACAGCACCTGTATACATCCCAGAATCACCCGCAATATAGCAGTGGTTAGTTAATTTAGCAACCGCACTCGTTGTAGAAAAGTTACTCCTAAAGCCATGCTGCGATGGTGATAGTTTTTCATTGCTGTTTAAAAATGTAAACAGCTTCTTGTGCATATTATAGTTAAATAATTTCGCAGTAGAACCAAGTATGGAAATCGGGCGGTAACTGTTTACGTCGCATTTTTGCCTCTTTCCTTTGTATAGTTGTATGAAGTTAGCTTCCTCACAACACTTAAAACTCCAAACTCCAGTAACAAGTTAAATAGATAAACTAAAATATCAACCATTGGCTTGCTACTTAATTTATAAACTCGGATATGTAAACTATCTACACCTTCTGACTTGTCTTTCTTTTGAGCCTTAATGGAGCACAGAGCAGCAAAACTGTCCACACTAATCTCACTCAAAGTTATATTTGATGCGTTTGCAGCATCTGCCAACATTTTTACTGGACTCAATGCAATACTATTAGAAGGATGCGTCGTTGAAAAATGACTACAGAGCATATTACCTATTTGCTGTTTATCTACTATTTCAGTTCCATTTACGTCCTTTAGCTTTGCCACTTGCGTTGAAGATTTCCCCCGACCAATTTCATTATTAAATACAGCCTATTTTTTCGTTGATGTATTCTTTGAGTTTTAAATTTGTTTTTCACTGTTGCGAGCTTTTAATTTATTTTTTTGCCTATTGATTAAATTCCTGCTTGCCTTGTATTTAATCCAGTCACTGGTGAGATTTGTGGTTGTTGCTGTTATTTTTAACTTGTCTCGCTTGTCTAGTAGTTTGCTAATTTCTGGAGACATCCATTTAGGAATATTACTACCTACACGAAATGTTGTAATAGGGCAAACGCAATCTAATACAAATGTAGTCAGATATGTAAACAACTGGAAGTTTACATTTACATTCCTCAAAAAATATAAGATCCACTATGGTGCACTGTTGAATTTTTCAACTATGCACTTAGTATCAATATTGTTCAGCTTTCTTGTTTGTATTATCTATGACTCACTTTTCTGTCTATGCACTTTCCTGACTGTATATACAACATTATGGTCAGCTATACTACAAGGTATTGTACCGCATTCTTGCTGCAGTTCAGGAAAATTCGTAATTATATGGTCGAGAAGAGTCGAACTGACTGCTGTATTGCGAGTGCACTTAGATATAATTTGTTTATATCCATGTTGAGATAGGAGCGAGGTTATATCTTTAGAACTTTTATCCCACTTGCTCAAGTCAACATTCATGTCACCAATTATATATGTCTCAGAGTTTGATAGAGATGGTAAGATGCTATTGAGTGCCGTGCACAGAAAGGCAGGCATGAACGTAGGACAGTATGCAGCTACTACAATAAGTTTCTTTCCAAATGCTTCTGTTGCAGTTATTTGTATTGACTCTATAGGGGCAGGAAATGGACTTTGAGAATCAGAAATACTCCTACATTTTTTGCTGTAGATAAGAAGCCCGCCACCTTTCCTTTTGTCTGCCACAGTGCGATCCTTTCTTGTCATATTATATCCAGGAATATGTAATTTCTGTTCAAGTATTGTAAAGTTAAGCCAGGTTTCCCCTACTACAAAAAAGTCGAAGTCCAACTTTTGAATTAGAATACGCACGTCATCTTTCTTTGAATGTGAGAGAAGGGCACGGACATTTACATGCTCAAATCGTATTCCCTTACTAATTTTAATCATAGGGACATTATTGTTTATGCTTGTTATCTGTTGGGGTTGGATTAGAGGCTTACATATAGTACAGGTCCAATTAGCTGGCAATTTTTTAATATTTTGCAGTTTTTTATTACACGACTGATGATACGGCAATTTGCACACTGAACAGCTCAATGAAATCCAAGTAGACCGTATTTTCTTACATGCAAAACATGCTGGTTCTGGGATTTGTCCATTACATGGATTGCACTTCCATGACGTGTCTAGGTACACCTTCTTAAATTGATTAGTAGTGTAATTCAGACAAGTTCGATGGTACAAATGCTTGCAGGTAGTACATACTTTGGATTGCTGGTTCATTTTTCCAACAGTGTTGCATAAACTACAAAGGGGACCAGGGTTTAGAACATTCACTCCACTTATAATAACTTAATTTTTAGCAGCCTCTCAACAAATCTACTACAGGGTTTCGTGACAATGCTGGAGTAGTCCCGGAGCACTACATAATAATATGAACTAAATATAACGAATTCGCCGTAAAAACCTATTTAAATATGCAAATGGTATGTCTTTAGTTCTGAAAAATTTTCATTCCATTTCACGTCTATATCACTTCCACTCACTCTAGTATGAGAACCCGTTTGTGTAAAAAACCCGGGTTTAGAGACTACCACACTTGTATTATTTATCAAACAATTAATTAGCTTTCCGTTGTGACTGTAACTGTGTAAATTTGAGTCTTTTCCGCACAATATAACTCCTAAAACAAGCAGTACTTTTAAAAGAGCCATCGTCACACGTCCAGCAAAGTCCAAGTCCAAGCTGATTACTGCCAATGCTTTATGACAATACAGCTGCCTTAATACAAACCTCGGATACTTCGTACGAAAATTAATAAGGGTCTTATATTTGGTGCTACACAAACAGATTGGCAAGTCTTCTAACCCTAAAACGAACTTACGCCTTCGTAGTTCCCTACTTCTAGTGATTGAACCAACTAGACAGTGGAGATGCTTGCGCGAATGCTGAAGTAAATATCGACTATCATAAAGTGGTAAGTCAACAATATGGAATATGGATAATGTCGTTGTTTTTCTGCACCCCTGTTTCATGTTGCATAATACAATGTGCGCCTCCAAGCACAGTTGTTTAGTTATCTGGTGAATGCGCGGCAGGAAAAAAAGGAAAACGGAAGTAGGGCTAGTAAAATGAAAAATGTTGGCATCATAAGCAGATTACGCCAGTCATTCAGCTTTCTTAATACCACGGTAACCTGAGTGGGCTGGGATACACACTTGCCTTACACAATTGCTAGCATCAACCCTGTTTTGGCAGTGATGTCAATATATTAGAGATAGTAAGCCTCGCTTAGAGTACCTTAAAAACAATCAAACTGACAACATAAATAGAACTATATTTATCGCGTAAATAAGTTGCCCCTAACTGTGTCAGTGTCATAACTTTTAAGATAGCAAGTACTTTGCATTTGAAAACTGAGATGTATTCACTAAGATAAACTGATTAAAAATAAAGTGTGGTTCTTGACTTCGTCATTTTCTCAATAAGTACTCCACTACTCGTCCGCATTTTATTACTGGAACTAACCGTGCAGCAGACAACTCCTAAAGTGAGTTCCGAGAGATTAGAAGACCACACAATACGACTTTGAATATCAACGTTGTAGCTCTTAGTATTAATATCTTTGAGGTTTGTCTAGTCAGCTGGCATGCAATTGGCAGAACTGCAGTTGCCTCACCCTTCAACGATTAAGTCAACAGTTTAAATGAAAAATTTACTGATAAGTCCTTGTGTAATAAACGGAAAAAAATATATGTACAGCTACAGTATTGGATAATGTTATACTGCAGAAAGCAAATATTTTGCCTGTGTTAGAGAGATTGAGTTTGTATACATTGTCATTTGTGTATTGAATATTGAAATTAGTGTCGGATATAAATATTTTTAATTCTTGGTTTGTTCTCAAGAATGACGTAAGAACAACCAAGTCCAGAAGTTCTTTGATTTTAGAATACCGTGTTGATTGTAGCACTAAGGCTTTTAGACATTCATTTATATAAAGAAGTGTTACTGAATGAAATAAAATGCCTGATAGTGTGAAATGTCCTAATGAAATATAATTTTAAATCATTACTCACTGAGCACTTAATTAGCTAATTTATTTCTATTCAGTATTCGGTTAATGAGCCACCCTGTGTGTGAATGTGATACTAAGATTGATAAATTGGTAATTATATGAATGTGTTAGTAAATATTTCTTTTTATTCAAATTAATAAATGTATTTTATTGTATTGTGTAATCTTAATTGTGTCAGTCAGTTGCGAGCAGTGAATTTGTACTGATGAACTTGACACTTAAATAACGATAACTCAAACTCGCTTAAACTCAATATATATTGCAGTGCCACTAACTTATCTATTTAACGTTTTGTGCAAGTAATATCCATCATTCAATAAATGTGTCTAGTGTTTTCTTATACATTTTAGTTTTGGTGTAGGAAATTACAACAACTATGTTTCTGGCATACAATTAAGTTCACACAACTTTACAAAATTAAGGCTATTACAATTCACATATCAACGTTTTAGTTCTTTGCACTTTTAAAATTCCAAATCTATGAAATAATTTCAGTAATTTTTGGGTGTTAAATTATTTTTATATCAGTTACCTATCAAAAATTATGATAAGGGATAATATGCACAATAATAACTTTTATATAAGTCAATATAGTAAAAGTAAAGGTAGTTTTTTGATTACGTTGCTGATAATCTCGGTTTGTTGGTTGTAAGTTTCATAACAGACCGTAAATATTAACGTATAAAAGACGACACACGACTATACAACTTAATTTACTCAATCCTAATTGCTCTATATTGTTAACGTGTTAAGCATTTTTGAATTTTTCTAAAATTCAACTTGATAGAAAAAGTGCTAAATGTATCTGAATCTACGCAGAAAAATTAAAGTTTGATCCAAAAAACAATATGCCAATTGGTTTGACATCTGTTGCCAACTCTTGGAATAAATTGTTTGTAAAGAGATTGTTTTCAAATTAATAAACAGCAAAAACAAAACATGGTTTTGTTTCAAGAAAGCCGTGTTTCACTAGTCGTTTAGAGATTTGTAAACAAGTCACAAGACTTATAGATAAGGGAAGCACAGTGGCGTGTGTCCATTTCAATTGTTCCAAAGATCTTAACACGATTCCTAACAAGCAGCTGCTCTAATAGCTACAAGAACTTCATCATCTTTATTTATACGTTACAAAATGGCTGAGAAGTATTTTAACAGACCGATGTAATTGCGGTGTAATTGCTAAGCCGTTGTTATTGGCGAAAATTTAAAAAACATTACAGGGTCAATGAAGTTTCAAACCAGAGGACTTCGCTATCGCTAATTTTGTTTCATTGGTCGTGGCTGAAATAGAAAACGTGATTTACATCCTAATTGAACAACACAGTTAATCAAATTCTGAAGAGCTCGAGAAGTAGACGGCAACTTTTACGCACTTTAAGAGGATAATAAAATATAATTAAGTGATGTTATAAGAATCACGAGGACATAAACACATAAAACACTCACATGGTACACCTTAGTTTGGCAAAATGTAAAAATCCAATATACTCTTGTAACAATGCTAAACTGCAAAGCTCAACTTGTGAAGGAGCAGGTTTATATTGACAGCAAACTAAAGTCTTTGCAGCACGGTCAAAATGCTATTAGAGCGCCAAATCTATGTGTTTACAAATAAAGAAGGCTTTCTAACAGATAATTACGGAATTTGGTTGCTTATGGTAACATAAATTAGTCTACTGCTTAAGTATTGCAACAGTATTTGGTGCCGAATATAGAAAAGTGACCAAGATGAGATCCAAAAAACTTAAAAGATGGCGAACCGTCGTCTGCCATCGCTCAACAATTTGCCTTATGAGGAGAGGCTTGCAAAGCTTTAAATATGTTTACATGAAGGCAATGGAAAACAAAGATACTTGATTACAACATTTAATATAATTAATAAAAATATGGAATTAAAAACTTGTTTTAATCAACATTCAGAGTCAAAATTTTGAAAGTCAAACTAGTAATTCCTTACTTTTAAAACGATTTCTGTTTTCAACAAGTAGTCACAAAATGGAATACTATCCAACAAGGTTAAACATGGCAAATATGTTACTAGTGTATTTGTATAAAAATAAGCAGTGAAGAATGTCATTGCGTTACTGCATAAAGAAACATGAATAACACCCATTATCCGTTACGAATGTTATTAACGACAATATTGACAAAAGTATTTAATTTTGTTTCATGTCGATGAGTCCAAAGATGCTAAATTTCCGTATTCGCAAGGTATCAGACGAGAAAGTAGCTCAGACAATATGTTCAAAAGTGTCCTGCACCTATGCAAAACAAGTTATTTATGTATGCAATATTAGTAACAAGATCAAACAACAAGCTCCTATGAATAAGATTCAGAACTAAAGAATCAGCAGCGCAGTTTTTTACGCTATACACAAAAATGCAAAAAACAGGCAAGCTTAAAATTCACAATGTCCAGGTAGTCAAACATCTGACTGTGGACTAAAGAACACAACTGAAGAAACGAATTAGGTCAAAAAACATAAAAATGTTTCCGATCACAACCAATTAATAAAATAACCACAGTCCCATGGTGTGATATGCACAAACGCCTGTTTTCTTCCTAACAAAATAACTAAACTAAAGGATCTTGTCAACTTAAATGAAAAATTTTAATACGTATTACTAAAAACAATTTAAACAGTAGATATCAGCATAAACAACGTTAACTTCATAACTACACTCTCTTAAGAAAATATCGACTTACTGGAAACGGAGGTGTGTTTGCTTACTGTCGCTTGGACATCTTTGCTTCTGTAGAAATTTTCCAAACTGACATTAAGAATGTCTGTATTATAAGTAATATTGGCAGCAAAAAGTTCAGTGCTTGTTCAAACCATTTCGAGACGATAAAAAGTAGTCGAACCTTAATAATATTGACGTTGGACAGCTTTTCTTGACGTTTTCATCCAAGTACAGTAAGTGCTAGATAGAGCGTGATTTTAATTATCAAAGTTTAAAATGGCACACAATATTTGTATTCAGCAAATGCAATTGACAAAATTCTAAATGCGGTCATTAGACCAATGAATGAGAAAAAGTAAGAATTCTAACGCTACAATAACTTCACTTAGTCCGAAAAATACAAATACTAATTAGCTTACAAAAAAGGAAAGAGCAAAGAAACTAACCTAGAGAAAAAAACTAAAATGTCATACGAAAAAAATATTTGCCAAAATCTAGAAAACCTAAAAGTAAAAAAACCTGCAAATGTTTAATCAAAAGCATAGGCAGTTACCTCGCTATGTACGCCCTCGCATCTAGATGCATGCTATGTGCATGCCTATATGGCTTATAGATTTTGAGGGATCGTCCATAAATGACGTCATACAAATATCATCATTTTAAGCACTCCCTTTTAATTAGCGTAACCAATTCTTAAACTGATGTTGCTATTATGGGAGGTTACTATTCTCTATGCACAACAATTAACCCGACTGATGAAGTTATTAATGGACGATCCCCAAAGTGATAATTGTTGTTTAAATACAAAGTTGAAAGTCACCAATGATATTGAATGGAAGAATTTTTCCAACCTATTTTAACTGCATTTTCAAGCACATGCGTGTATGTTTAATAGATAGTGAGGGATTGTTCATAAATAAAAGTCCTTCAAATATCATAATTTTAAGTAATGTTACTTCTTGCATAAGTGAAAACATTTTCTAAACGGATGTCCTTACCATGGGATGTTACAAGTCTCCAGGCAGACCCCATGAGTAGACCAATGACGCCAATAACGGACAATCCCAAAAATTTTACTCATTTTATTACAACGTTGTTTACTAATGATATTAAACGGAAAAACTTTCTTAATTTTGCTAACCTATTTTAGCTTCATGTCTAGTATCCCTCTTTCATTAGTGTAACCATTTCATAAACATTTCATGTTAATGAAATGTTATTAATCTCCAGTTCTCATTCCTTTTCTACTCATACCGGTACGTCTCGCACCTATACTATTCATATCGATGCCACTTGTACCGGTACCACTCGTACCGGCAATACTTCGGCTGGCACCTCTTGCAGCGGCACCACTCAAACCAAATATGCTTGTAACTAGTACACTATTTACCTAAATCACTTGTCTTTGCACAAATCGCCCTCAGCCTATTCAAAAACTCAAACTCAAGATCACTTATAACAGCAAACTCCTTACTACCTCCCTTCAATGCCGCCAAAGCAATAAAGCTGTGCGTGCGACTACACATTTAATAAAATAAGAAATTCAAGTAGCAGAGGTAAAAGGGGAGTTAAGCGCGGTCGTAATTTTACCGCTGCAACAATAGGGTTTCTAGTTCTTCTAGTCTGAATTGCGCTGTAAGCTCAGCATCTACTTCGGGCCCAAGGTCGAAAAATCCGGCGCTTAGCAAGTCGGTTCGCACCTTTACAGAAGAAGAGAAAGACAATTATAAATTCTTTACTCAGCAAATTGTGACAGAATCGAACAGTCTTCGTCCTTATGATGTGCAAAATTACAAAAGCAATATTATATAGTGTAAATAGTTTTAAAAATAAATTAGACAAACACATGGGATGGAAGTTTTGAAAAGTTTTGTCTCCTTCGAACTATGTGAGAGAAGTGAATTTTACTTTGTAACAACCGGGACACCAAGAGAATATGTCTCAAATCGTTTTCGATTCTACCCGGGAAATTAATAATTATTACTATCGATATCGCAGTCCGTATTGAGCTGCAATATTCTAATTTATATTAATATTGCAGCCACTAATGCGATACTTAAATTTATACCGTATCAATATCGCAGTCGGAATTGCGATATTTAAATTTACATCGCATTGATATCGCAGTCCCTTGAATTTTCGATATATCAATATTCTAATTTATATCGTATTAATATTGCACTCACTATTGCGATATTTCAATTTATACCGACTCAATATCGCAGTGTTTAGAGTTTGCAATATTCCGATATTGTAAGTTATATCGTATTGATGTCACATTCGTTAAAATTTGCAAAACTTGTTATATTCATATCGCATATCGCAACTCTTTGCGGTTCATAGTCACTATTAAGGCTTGCTATTAGGGTCTTGACATTAAAAGAGTTTTCAAGCCCAAACCATTTGAAATCAAGACTTTCAAGAGTCTTGATATTGATGGGAATTTCAAATTTAATGCATCTGGAATAATTTTATATTACTGTTGACGTCTCATGGGGGAGGGGTGGAAAAGAAATCTCAGGGTGGGGGGTCGAATTCGCTGGATTTTTGTAGACGTGTTTATTAAAGAAAATCATTGGAAAACTGTGACCTATAGGGCACGGCGAACAGACGGAGAGACATACAATGAACATGACCATTGGGATGGTTATGATTGATTGATTGATTGATTTATTCAAGTGTAAAGTAATAACATTTCTGTTGTTTTCGTTACCGACACCCTAAGTTCTAGTATAT
>JAQFZE010000599.1:0-24423 GCA_034695245.1 Dicyrtomina saundersi | reverse complement strand
TGTGTAAAAGAATATTGGGAATCTCGCTGTTACCAAAAAAAACTGTCAAACGAACGTTTGTGTATGTATTTACTACATATTAAGTGGTCGAAGCCGTATCACTTTTTCCACTCTTTAACAATGCTTACCATTTTTGGCATTCTCCACCTTTCCAATTACAGGGAATTTGAACAATATTACATTATTATTAAAAATTCGCAATTATGACAAAAACACGGAACATGGAAATAGAAAATTTTTTCTTTTTTTAAAGCAAGAAAATTAGAAGATTGTGTACTTTTTTAACCCCGGAAATTAAAAGATTTTTGTACTTTTCGAAAATTAGTAAATAGAAAATTTTTGCTATTTTTTTAAACATGGAAATTAGAACATTTTGTACTTTTTTAAAACATGGAAATTAGAAATTTTGGTCCTTTTTTTAAACATGAAAATTAGAACATTTCTGCCATTTCTTTTTACATGGAAATTAGAACATTTTTGCCATTTCTTTTTACATGCAAATTAGAACATTTTTGCCATTTCTTTTTACATGCAAATTAGAAACTTTTGCCATTTCTTTTTACATGCAAATTAGAACATTTTTGCCATTTCTTTTTACATGCAAATTAGAAAATTTTGTCATTTTTTTAAACATGGAAATTAGAAAATTTGGTCCTTTAAAACATGTACACAGGAAATATTTTTAAAAACTTGGAATTATACATTTTTGTATCGTTACAAAAAGCATGTAATTAGAAAATTTTAAACATGCTTAGAAAAACGAATATAATTAGCCGGGTTTCCTTCCATTATATTCAAAACCTCAAAATTAAATGACTGAAAATTCCTATAGTTTTTAAAAATTCAAAATGTCTTATTTACTACACTGCCTCCATGTCTCCATGGACACCATATCGTCAGTAAAGAACCAAAATGACCCATATCCAATTTTAGTTAAAAAAAATATCCACTATCTACAAAAATATTGAAACATGTCTTGAAAACATTTAAATAGAAAATTTGACACTTTTCAAAAACAGGTAAATAGAACATTTCACATATTTCAAAAACTCTTAGTTAACATTTGACGCATGTTTCTCATTTTGATTCTAGCTTAAATTGGATATGGGTCATTTTGGTTCTTCACACACGATGATATTATGAAAATGGGTGGACTCCTCCAAAAATTCCGATTTATTCCGCACATTAAATCATACAGCTAAAAATATGTATTCCATGGACTATAGGGAATATTATGGCCAATAAGTGCTAATTAGTCAGTATAAATATACCGCAATTTACCTATGCGATTGAATTCTACATCTGTCAGAAATTAAAGTGAAAAATTATATCCTGTAGCGACATTGTAGATTACTAAACCGAAGGGATGTTCCGGAAGAAACTGGATGTGAGTGAAAGGTTATTGGGTTGTATATGTTATAATAGGAAAAGTGCGACAGCGACAGGAGCAGAGCAGGTGTCAAGATTGAGACTTGAATTTTTGTTTGTACACGACAAATGCATAACTACAGATCAAAAATATTATTTATTGTGTTCGTCTCCAAGATTTTTTCTCAAATCCGTCAATTTTATTTATCTATTTGAGTTTGACGTCTCTCAAATGTCAAATGATAATAATTAAATGACGTCAATTCAAAATCTGTATCTTTCTCCTGGTCCACTGAGGGAGAGGAGATACGTGAGAGATTACTCTTCCTTTTGAGAGCTTCATGATAACCTTGCACTCGTCGTATTAGTAGTCGCATCCTCACACACACACACACACATGTAATTAATTTATCGGTCTGTCGGTAATCGTAATTCGTATCGTAATCGTGACGTTCGACTTGAAACTGCTTCTTCGTAAGTAAAGTGAGTGAGCCACTCAGTCAGCTGTCAAGAAGTCAAGATTATAATTACAAGATTGAATTTAAAGTCAGTTTTAGGTGGTAGAAAATTATAGAGTTTTTTTATTCCATATATGATTGATTTTGATAAAGGTATAATATCTTGAGTCAAGAATCAAAACGACCTATATGCGATTTATGCTATATTCAAAATGAGCTATGTCAAAAGAACACTCTATGTAAATGAGATGCGTATGATGTTAATCACGAGTTTTTGAAATGTGGAAAATGTTCTATTTACATGTTTTTTAAATGTGCAAAATATTCAATTTACATGTTTTTGAAAATCGCAAAATGCCTTATTTACATGTATTTTGAAACGTGCAAAATGTTTCATTTACGTTTTTTTGAAAATTTCAAAAGGTTTTATTCACATGTTTTGGAAAATCGCAAAATGTCTTATTAACATGTAGTTTAAAATTTGCAAAATGACCTATTTTCATGTTTTTGAAAAGTGCAGAATGTTCCATTTAAACTGTTTTGAAATGTGCAATTTGTTCTATTTACGTGTTTTGAAAAATTCAAAATGTTCTATTTACTTGTTTTGTGAAAAGCTCAAAAAATTCATTGCTCTATGGACAAGTTTTTGAAACGTGCAAAATGTTATATTTTTAAATGTTCAAAAAAAAAAAAAATATTTTGTTTACATGTTTTTAAAAAATTCGAAATATTTTATTTAGCTGTTTTTCGGATCGTGATTTGTTAATCTTTTGTATGCAGATAGTGCATTTTTAGTTTTTGGCTAAAAATGGAAATAGGTCATTTTGAGTCTGGACTTCTTGACTGGCTATATATAGGTACAAAGTAATTATTTGAAAAGATCACCTAAATACACAGGGATGTGAAAATCTAATTTAAAAAAAGGAGAGGGAAGATGTTCATGAAAGACCATGAGAAAAGTGCTAATAATAGACGTGAAGAAATAGACTTGACTCTGGGGAGCATTTTCCCATTTCCTGGACATTACTGCCAACTTAATTAGATTTTGTTTCCAAAGCCATTCCGTAGCAGGTGTAGATTCTGCCCTGAATTCTCTGGATTTATTTCCGTATTTGTGTAGCCCTACAATCACACTACTTGGTATTTCTTCGTATTTTTTAATATAATTGCCTTTTCTTAGCTTTTATTCTGGCTCCTCCGCCTTCTCTTCTTTGTCTCCTCGACTTATTTTATTTTACAATGCTCCATTTCTATAGTCGCAGGAGTAAAGATTTCTACAATTTTAAATCCCACACATTTCCTTCATTCATTTGCAGTTTATTATGGTATTTAAAATCATGCCCACTCGTTAATTGCGACGAATCAAATAGTTTAAAACGATATATTTACGCTCCGAAAATAATATGAAATGTGATCATATAGCAACATTGCTAAACTTTAAATATCTTGTTGACATCGTTTCAACGATTCTAAACGACGTTGTGACGCCATTTCAACGACGTAAAATGTCGAATATACGTCGTTTAAACGATTGAAAAATTTGTGTGTACATGGCATTTCAATTACGCAAAATGTCGTATTTACGTCGTTTAAGCGATTGAAAAATGTATATACAAATTTAAAAACGAAATGGCGACATTTCAACGACGATTAAAAATTTAGTAATCACTCGTCATTTTAACTACCCAGTATTTTGCATACATGTACATTATTGCGACTCTGAGAGTCATACTTTTGTCATTCCAATAACACCGACTCAAAATTCTGTGTTTGCGTCATTATTCCACGACTCCGACGCTTGTTTCCGCGTCGCTTAAATGTCGTCTGATAAATTTTTATTTGAATACGCCATTTAAACGGCTCAAAAATGTTTGATCCATCTAAACCCAAATACATGGAAAGAAAAGATCATTTATAGCCAAATTCAGGGCCGGATAATGCGGCGAGCGCAAGCAGCCCCCGTTGCTTGAACTTTTAAAAATCATTTATATGGAACATTTTGCACTTTTCAAAAATATGTAAAAACAATATTTTGACTTTTCAAAAACATGCAAATAAAAAGTTTTGTACATTTCAAAAAATGTCAAAAAAAATATTTTGCACTTTTCAAGAGCATGTAAATAAAACATTTTGAACTTTTATAAAACGCGTAAGTAAAAAATTTTAAACTTTTTAAAAACACGTAAATAAAACATTTTGTACATTTCAAAAACATGGAAATAAAACATTTTTCACTTTTCAAAAACATGTAAATACAACATTTTGCTTTAGCAAATAAAACCATCAATAAAATCAAAATGGTGATTTTTGTATGGAAACAAATTGCTCCCTAAAAGCAATTCCTTCGTCCGGCCCTGGCCAAATTATCCGTACTAATATTAACATTCTGACAAACAAGATTTTATAGATAATTGTGTGGCAATCCAGTATCCAGAAATGAATAAAATTAGGGCTATGACGTATACTGCCGCTTACTTGGACTTGGACTGTATGCTTCCCCAGAGTCAGTCCAGTCGCATTCGCAGTCTACTGTCTACAGTGCAGTGATTGCTAAATTCATATAAATATGTAGAATGTATTGCTTACCTACCGACCTACCTACATGGTTCTACATAGATTCTAAATATCAGCCTTCAACTTCCTTTTGATTTCCATCTTTTTATGGTCTTGGGATTCCCTCAAAGTTTAAACTTTTCCATTTCCATGAATGATTTACTTTTATAAAAAACAAACAAACAAACAGAAACTGGTGAGGAAAAAAACCAAAACATAGAAGGAATCATCATCATCTGACATGTGACTCGCTTGACTTATTGTGACATTTAAAATTGGGCTAAGGAAGTCGCATGTCTTGTGTGCCCTCTTGTAAAATGCAAAGTACGTCTTGGGCAGAAGTAGGCTCTTGTCGGTAGGTAAGGGATCCTCCATAAATGATGTCATGGGTAGGGTGAGTAGGTTCTGTTTTGGGTATTGGTTCCATGTTAAAGTTAGCTAATGGATTTACGCAATGACTAAGTTAGTGGGTCATATGGGCCTATAAGTTGTGATTTTTCCATGACGTCATTTCTGGGCGATCCCTAGCAGTTTTTCCAGATAAATTAAATGTATAAAACAGTAACAACATATGTGGGTGGACTCCAGCTTGTTGACAACGGCTCAAAAATTTCCATTTAAAAGTCGAATCAAAATATTCAGATAAAAAAAATGTGTAATATTATCATTCTATAACTACAACAAACGGAGCCCAGCCTACACACGCCCACACCTTCGTAATAAAATCAAAGGGAAACAAAAACAAATTTATGTCGAGTTTTAAATTACATAATTACTTTTTACTTACTACTTTTTTAGCCGTATTACTTACATATCGTCTGTGAAGAACCAAAATGGCCCATATCCAATTTAAGCTAGAATTTAAATGAGTTATGTCATTAAAACAAAATGAAAAACATGCGTCAAATGTTAATTAGGAGGTTTTAAAACATGTAAAATGTTCTATTTTCATGTTTTTGAAAAAGTGCAAAACTTTCTAATTCCATGTTTTTGAAAAAGTGCAAAACTTTCTAATTCCATGTTTTTGAAAAAGTGCAAAACTTTCTAATTCCATTTTTTTGAAAAAGTGCAAAACTTTCTAATTCCATGTTTTTCAAAAGGTGCAAAATGTTCTAATTCCATGTTTTTCAAAAGGTGCAAAATGTTCTAATTCCATGTTTTTGAAAAGGTGCAAAATGTTTTAATTCCATGTTTTTGAAGAGGTGCAAAATGTTCTAATTCCATGTTTTCGAAAAGGTGCAAAATGTAGTATTTATATTTTTGAAAAGTGCACAATATTCTATTTAAATACTCTCAAGACATATGTGAATATCTTTGTAGATAGTTGATATTGTTTTTAGCGACAAATGGATATGGGTCATTTTGGCTCTTCACAGACGATATTTGAACTTAGAAAGGCCCAGTGGGACACTTTTGACTATTTTGTTTTGTAAGGTCGTTCTTCTTGTGTGCGTCATTTTGTTATTTTATTCCCGGGTCGTTCGTATTACGAGCCGCAAGTCTATGCAAAAGCCGCAAGTCTGACTTCTATTTCGGTTCTTCAGGCTTCCGGCTTCACTTCTTGGATTTCCCTTTCTCTGTCACAATCAGATGTCAATAAGATTTCCAGGAAAGAAAGGCGGGACTGAGCATTAAGCTCAGTTTCTAGGAATGTAGAAATAATTACATTCTGTTTATTGCTTTTTCTTCCCACTTTCATCCACACTCATTTCCTGTCATGCTCATGCAACAAGTTGTTTTGTTTGTTCTTTGTAATTTTAATTTGGGATTTTGGGAGCTTCTATGCACACGTAAGTACATGGGAATGTACACAGTTAATTATGGGCACACAAAAATAAAAAAATGTAATCAAGTACAAAGAGTTGAGTACGCAAAAGAACTACACTGAGAAATTCCTATGCTTTCACCCAACAATCATTTACCCTTTGTTCTTATTAGTCTGTTGTATATTGTATACCGACACCGACTGTGAAGAATTGAAATGACCCATATCCGTTTTTAGCTCAAAACAAAATGCACTATCTACAACAAATTTTAAATGGGTGGATTTTGAAAGCATGTAAATGGCACATTTCACGTTTTTCAAAAACATGTAAAAAGAACATTTTTTGCTTTTCAAAAATTTGTAAATAGAACAATTTTCGTTTTTTTAAACATTCAAATAAATTATTCAGCACTTTTGAAAAACATGTAAATAGATCAATTTGCAATTTTCAAAAACATGTATAACGAACAATTTTCGTTAGTTTAAACATTCAAATAAATTATTCAGCACTTTTGAAAAACATGTAAATAGAAAAATTTGCCCAATTTAAATACATGCAAATGAAACATTTTGCCCTTTTAAAAATTCGTAATAATTATTAGAATTTTACTCATCTATCCCATTTAGAGTTTGTTTTGCATAGCTCATGGCTCATTTTAATTCTAGCTTAAATTGTACTTGGTTCATTTTGATTCTTCGCTCTACTACAAACAATGTACTACCAGCTGACAGGAAGGGAAAAGCAAAGTGTGGCATTGGCATTTAATTAGGCTCATCAATCCTCAAACGTCCAGTAATATTTTATTTAGTCAGTGTTGATTTCCACAGTGTAGTTTAGTTAATGTAGCTGTTAGTTAATTAGTTTTCGTGCGGGTGCGGGTGCCGTTACCGGTGCCGGTGCCGGTGTGGGTTTCTTTGTGGTCAATGGTGTTCTAATTAATTAATTAAATTAAACACTAAACCCGCATAGCCCCTTGCAGAGCTTATTTTCTACTTTCCAAATAATTCCCTTTGATTCTAATCTTCTATAATTGCAAGTTAAAATTTGTTATAAGAACTATGCCTATAGTACCTATATAGTGTATAAGCAATTATCATTTTATTATACAGATTTTCCACACGCAATCGGCAATCGATCGAGGATTCAATATGCAAAAGTTACATAATAATAATTAATGAATTTTAAAAGATTGACACACAATATTTTTCTGAATAATTTTTTTTGTGTGTGATCAATTTTACCAAATGGTTTCCTCTCATGTGTCCCTTTATACAGATCACCAGTACCTAAGAGAAGAAAAGAAAGTCAGAGTTCAAGTTCTTCGAGTAAATCACAAATGGAGCAGGAGAAAAACTAAACGTACTACTAAAAATATATACAACAAATTAAAAATAGAACAAAAAATAATTATTATGTTTTTTGATTTTTGATTTTTGATTTTTTTTTTAGAGAACTTATTTAAATTTGAAATTTGAAATGAAATACTCACACACACAGTCAAATAGGCAGACTATATACAATAATAATAAATTAGTGTGAAATGAAATACGTAATTAAATGTGTATATACTTATCGTTAGTGAGAGAGAAGGAGGGAAGTCGAGCTTTTCACTAAAATTGACAAAAATATATACAAAACTTTTCAGCTTATGTAACAGATTACAAAAGGAATTAAAACCCCAGAGGATAATTCTATTGTTAAATTAATTTAGTTTAGATGTAATAATTGTACATTAAAATAAATGCTAAACAGGTATTTTTAGAGTCGTAGTCCTCTACTCGTTGTCGTTGTCGTTGTCGTTCATCGTCATAATTTTTGTTCAAGGAAAATGATACAAAATGATACAAATTTAAAAAAAAAATAAGTAGTACATAACACATTTTCAAATTAATTGTATTGTATTTGCTACTACTACGTACTATTGTTATCAACGAATTAATTTATGTACTTTGAGGTATATTAAGTATATATTATGTAATTTAATACTATTCTGTAACTATAGGCAACATACATATTTATTGTATACAGAAGCATAATATTGCTGACTATAATATGTACAGTCAAATATATGTCTTATATTGTTTAGCCCTGTATGGAAACTATATAGAAATACTGACAGATTAAACATTTAGAGAAATAAATACTGTTTGCCAATTAGCGTAATTAATTAATTAATTATTACATCACTACATATATATTGTGAGTAAAGGATCAAAATGACCCATTAAGCTATAGAGTCAAAATGAGCTATGTCCTATAAATGCTGAGTGAGATATAATGCCATGCGTAAAATGTAAATTTTTTTATTTGCATATTTTGTGAAAACTGTTAAAATTTTCTATTTACATGTTTTTGAAATGTGCCAAATGACCTATTTACATGTTTTTTTAAAGTGTAAAATGTTCTATTTACATGTTTTCGAAATGTGCAAAATGACCTATTTACATATTTTTTAAAAGTGTAAAATGTTCTATTTACATGTTTTCGAAATGTGCAAAATGTTCTATTTTCATGTTTTCAAAATGTGCAAAATGACCTATGTACATGTTTTCGAACGAAATGTGCGAAATGTTCTATTTCATATTTTTATTTCTATTTATTGTTCTATTTCTACATTCTTTCCATGATATTTCTTTTGTAGATAGCGCATTTTGTTTTTAGCTGAAAATAGATATTGGTCATATTGATTCTTCACCGACGATATATTGTCTAACGCGAGAGCGCGCTCTAAAGTCTAAAGTAAATAGTTAAATTAAATGAGTTATTAATTTATTAGTGTTGTGATTGTTAGCTCCACCCTTGATTTCCTTGCTTATCCTTTTGTGCGCCAACTTTTGAAAATTCAAGAAATTAAAAAAAATAATGACGGCCTAGGCGGCGCGGCGGCGTGACGGCGTCAATCTTCAGTTAAATATGTAATGACGTTTAACTTTGTTTTTTTTTACCATATTTAATAAAAATGTTAACCTGTCCCCAAAGAATCCCAAATTCCAAAACCAACACTTCATTTAGCCTTGGAAGGAAATCCGCTTAAATATAACAACAACAACAACCAGGAATTAAAAAAAACTAGTGTGTTAGTGTTGGTCTGATGATAATGGTAAAAGGTAAAGTTAAAAAGGAAAACAAAAAACACGCTTTTTTTTGTCTGTGGCACTACGCAAACAAAAACAACTGGAACTGGACGAAGATATTATTTGTTGTTGTTTTCGCTTCCCACTGTCAACTGTCTGACACTCAACATAATTTTACTGTACTATTTTAAGCTTTGTAAAAGTACAACGTATATTTATTAAACTGATTAAACTCTATCCATTGCGTACATACTTAGCTCACATTTTCTCATATCATCCATTTCCAATATTATCAAATACGGTGGTTGCTACATCCACGAAATAATTATTGTTATAAACTACTTACATATTATATCGCCACTGAAGACGCAAAATTGCCCTGGCTTTGTAGTACAATAAAGAAACGCCTATACCTCCTTATTCCTTATTTTGATGAAACAAAAATTATAAAAAATGTAATACATTAGAAAATGGAGATGGGGGATTTTACTTTTATTTTGTGTAAATTTTGGAGATGCTTTGGAATTTTGCTTCGTCAGTATATAGCGATCTACATTTTTGACGTGTTAATTTACTGCGCTTTAGGATGACGTAGTTTAAAAAACATTCAAGAAGCCAAAGCACAATTTATAAAACAAATACCTATAAAACTGAATTCAAGAAAAATAAAAGAAACAGAAATGGGTCTTTTTTTACGACATTTGTATTTTAGTTCAAATGCATTGTTTTACATCTATATTATTTACGACGTTCAAAAGTATGCACCTACCTATTAATACTATATAACGACTAATGCGTGTATCTGCATGGCATATAAATAGAACATTTAGCACTTTTCAAAAACAGGCAAATCGAACATTTTACACTTTTCAAAAACATCTAAATGAAACATTTTGCGCTTTTCGAAAACATGTAATTAAAACGTTTTGCACTTTTCAAAAACATGTAAACCGAACATTTTAAACTTTTGAAAAACATCTAAATGAAACATTTTGCACTTTTCAAAAACATGTAATTAAAACGTTTTGCACTTTTCAAAAACATGTAAAACGAACATTTTAAACTTTTCAAAAACATCTAAATGAAACATTTTGCGCTTTTCGAAAACATGTAATTAAAACGTTTTGCACTTTTCAAACACATGTAAACCGAACATTTTAAACTTTTCAAAAACATCTAAATGATACATGTTGCACTTTTCGAAAACATGTAATTAAAACGTTTTGCACTTATTTTGAAAAGATGTAAATTGAATACTTTGCATATTTCAAAAGCATGTAAATAGAACATTTTACACATTTCAAAAATATGTAAATAAAACAATATGCGCCCCTACAAATATATGCAAATAAAACATTTTGCACCCATTTTGAAAAGATGTAAATATAACACTTTTGGAAAATTTCAAAAGGGTGCAAATTGAGCATTTTACACATTTCAAGAAACTCGTAATTAACATTTAACGCGCATGAATCTCATTAACAATTTTTTAAGATTATTTTGACATAGCCTATTTCGATTTTCATGCATTTTTGATACCATTCCTAATAACTACTTATAAATTATGTAAAAAGTAAATCAAATAATCTCATCATATGATGTGATAAATCTGCAAAGTAATTTGTGCATCAGGTTTCATTCGTACGATGGACTGCTATGAGTAATTACTCGGGTGGATGTTTGCTGTGTGCACGGTCACGGTTCATTGGGTATACGTACCTACATCATGATCATCATTAAAATTAAAAGATGAGGAGATCCAGTGCGAGTGACGGGTTCACGGCAGCTACAGAATTAGTAGGCGTGGAAATGCAGGTGGGCTCTGAATTCTGACCAAAGAACCTGCTCGAGAAGTTCCAAGGAAAAAAGTCAAAGGAGCGAAAGAATGGGGAGATGGATGAAAAGAGGTAGCTAAGTAAGTACATAGGAGTGGAGTAGTGGAGTGAGAAGCCAAGTAGTTTTCTGGGACCGCACCATGCATTACAAACATGATTAACATTTCGCCTTTCAGCTCTCCATCATCGCCTCATATGAAGTAAATGCAGATTGCAGGTGCTGATCTTTAAAACGAGGATATGCAGAGTCATATCTGAAGCATGGTAAGTAATGTATCGCGAGTGAAGAATCAAAATTACCCATTTCACATTTAACCTGCAACTAAAATGAGATATGTAAAAAAACATTAAATGAGATAGTTGTGTACGGTGTTTATTACGAGTTTTTATACAAATGCAAAATGTGCTATTTTCATGTTTTCATAAAAGTGTTCTATTTATTGTTTTATAAAAGTGCAAAGTATGCTATTTGCATGTTTTTGAAGAGCGCAAAATTTTCCATTTACGCGTTTTTGAAAATTCCAAAATTTTACATTTACACGCTTTTGAAAAGTGCAAAATGTTCCCATTACACGTTTTTGAAAAGTGCAAAATGTTGCATTTACACGTTTTTAAAAAGTGCAAAATGTTCCATTTACATGTTTTAAAAAAAGTGCAAAATCGTCATTTTACGTGTTTTTGAAAATTGCAAAATGTTCAGTTTACATGTTTCCACAAAAGTGTAAAATGTTCTATATACACATGTTTATAAAAGTGCAAAATGTTGTATTTACATATTTTTTGAAAAGTGCAAAATGGTCCATTTACGTGTTTTTGAAAAGTGCAAAATGTTCAGTTTACATATTTTCAAAAAAGTGCAAAATGCTCCTTTCCTTTTTTTATAAACCTTCAAAATGATCAATTTCCATATTTTTGTAGGGTCAGAGTATTTCAATTTTTCTAGATAGTCCAAAAGTTATGTTTTCAGTTAAAAATGGAAGTGGCTCATTTTGAGTCTTCACTGTGGACATGGGAAAAAAAGGAGTTGAATTGGGAATAAATATATGAAATGTGCATAGGGAAAGGTAAAGAATCCATCACAAAATAAAATATACGGCCAAATGTGTAATTATTTATTTCATATCAAAATTGGACACCCCTTCATTCAAACTTGGAAGTTTCCTCCTATTCAAGTGTATTCGTAGTAGACATTAGATTCACATTACTTAGTTACTATTGCATATGAAACTGCTATACTCCCGCCTATATGCCTATACTGTAGGTCCATATAACTGCATTAGATATTGGCAGCGGAATAATAAATCAAAAACGAAGCTGGCCAGACAAAGTGGCGAGGCCGACGAAGGCCCAGAGCCATTGATGAGGCATATGTGTGTGTGTGTGTGTGTGTCTTGGAAATAATCTCAGAAATATTAGAAGGATGATGTGATAATTTCCTTTTCCTTTTCAATATACTTGATCATACATATTCATACAAAATATTTTGGACTTTAACCCAGAAACACGACGAGAGGACGAAAGGCCAAGAAAAGTGCCAAATCTTTCATATACATTTAATACAACCATCATTATTATTATTTTTGACCTGGACTTTACACACACTACGCAAATTTCATTGACTTTGTCATTTTCCTATTCGTCATAGGGATCGTCAACAAATAACGTCATGGACAAATCTCCATTTTTACGATGTCATCAGCTGCATACATGCCTATTTTTCACATGGGATATCACCAGGAGCCCCATTGACCCTACAAGCTACGTCATTTGTGGACGTAATATTCTCTAAATCTCAAAAGTGTGTTTTGTGAGTTATTCAAAATCAATAAATAAGACGCACATTTAATGGGGAAGACGGAAAAGGGGAGTTATTTAAAGAGACTATTAACTCTTATTCCCACCGCGGACTTTGAACACAACCAAAAACTGATACATATTGATATTGCGCGCTTCCCATATAATGGGAACAAACGCGCCCACAAGTGTGAATCATGAAAATATTATCAAAAAATAGGTAGAAAAAAAAAGTTTCGTTTTGATTTAAGGGGAAAAATTCGTCAATAGTTGTATTCCTCATTCCTTATTACTCCTCATGGGTCAAGGTCAAATGGCACGAGCACCAAGCGTGCGTCTAAAGTTGAAAGAATTAATAAACAATAATTTTAGTATAAAAGTCAATCTTTAATTTAGTCAAGATTTAAATGCTATTTAAATGTTATTGTCAACACAATTGACAACTACAAGAATTACTATTATTGTCAATATAAAAAAGGGTTTTTACTTTTGATTTATTCTCAGCCTCTGTCACACCACACCGCATATAAGTTCATCCAACCAAGTTCAAAATATTCTAATTGCATAGTCTCAAAATCAGGGCCGGATAATGCCCCGCGCTGCCTCAATTTTCAAAAAACATGTAAATAGAATATTTTGACTTTTCAAAAACATGCAAATCAATTTGTTTCCACATTTAAATAACATGCAAATAAAATAGTTTGCAATTTTCAAAAACATGCAAATAAAATTTTTGTACATTTCAAAAACATAGAAATAAAACATTTTTCACTTTTCTCAAAACATGTAAATATGTACAACATTTCTGAAATTTTCTGAATAAAGTAAAAAGAACACTGAATTTTTCTAAAACATGTACATAAATACAACATTTTGCTTTACCAAAGAAAACCATCAATAAAATCCGATCAAAATAGTGGTTTTTGTATGTAAACAAATTGCTCCCTAAAACCAATTCCTTCGTCGTCGTCCGGCCCTGTTCAAAATCACATTGTAAGTAGTAATTTGTAATATTTTTGTAGATAGTGGATTTTATTTTTAGCTATAGTTAAAGGGAATATGGGTCATTTTGAGTCTTCACTCAGGATATGGACCACATGACCTATTGTCTCCCTTTCTGGGTCTCTTACCACTGGGAATAATTGAAGAAGTAGAAAAAATTAAAAAATGTGGATTATATGACTTTTTTCGAGACGTGTGGTTTTTGTGTGAGAGTGTCGCCTTCTCCTCTCCGTCCGTCTCTCACCTCTCCGTATCGGTCATGTTGATGTTGTTCCTGGTGGTGTTGTGATCTCAGTATTGACTATTTATATTGACACATTGGATTAGGATTGGGATCGTCATTCGGAATTAAAGGAGCCGGGGCCGGGGAACGATGCAATGACTAATAATATGAAGTAATAGTTTCCATCTCGAAGATTTTAAGAGGAGATAACAGAAAGACGTCGCCTCTTCTCCTTAACGACTTCCTTCATGAGTCTCCTCTAATTTTGGATGTACTCGTCTGTTTGTTTTGAATGCAAAAAGTAACCAGTGTCCGCGGGGTTCAAAGGGATCGTCCATAAATGACATCCAACTACCCCCATATGTTTAGTACCCTATGACCCCCTTGTCCCCAGCTTAACCATTGCGTAAATGGCTAATATTTAACATATCGTCTGTGAAGAACAAAAATGACCCATATCCAATTTAAACTACAATCAAAATGAGCTATGTCATAAAAACAAAGTGAGAAACATGCGTCAAATGTTAATTACGAGTTTTTGAAAAACGTAAAATGTCTTATTTACATGTTTTTGAAAAGGTGCAAAATGTTCTAATTCCATGTGTTTTAAAAGTGTAAAATGTTGTATTTACATGTTTTTAAAAAGTTCAAAACGTTCTATTTACATGTTTTTAAAAAGTTCAAAACGTTCTATTTACATGTTTTTTAAAAGTGGAAAATGTCCTATTTAAATGCCCCCATAAGACATGTTTCAATATTTTTGTAGATAGTGGATATTGTATTTAGCTACAAATGGATATGGGTCATTTTGGTTCTTCACAGACGATATGGGATGTGACCAATATCCTAGTAGATCCATTGACATCATTCCGTGACATCATTAATGCACGATCCCTTGGAGCTCACTAATAAGTTTAACTATTTACTCTCGGAGATTCGTATTGGAGTTGGGACGTTATGGGAGTATGCTCAATTGCTCAACAATTTTTTGCCGGATGATTATATAAATAGTGTTATTATTGTCGGACCTCTTTGTGTTCCCGATCCATAAATGATGTCATGGATGAAATTGAATTTTTTTCTCTCATAAACTCACCCACACTAACGCTAGAGACTGTTTTTAATATTATTACTTTAAATGGACCCACCCATCCAGATGACAACATCATTTTTTTATGGATGATCTCTTTAATCTGTGTGTTCTCTGCACGCGCCGAGTCAGAGAGTCAGTAGTTCATTCTGTTCATTCATGTAAAAACTTTTGATAGCATTCATTTAATTATCGTTCACGACCGCGCCAGTTTTACGGATGACAATATTAATCATGTGACTATTAACTATAATAACAAAATATATAGCAAACTTTGTTGGCAAATAATACTGTGATGTGCAAATCGGCATCGGGCTGATAATGACTCATGACAAATGAAAGGCAGGAAATGCAGATGTGTGCAGCGGCGCAGTGCTCCATTTAAAGTGTCAATAATTACTTATGAATTATGATTAATGTGATCCCGTGGTTTCTACTAACAATAGAACTATAGGTACGAGTGTCTTATAATCTCATATTCATACATGACAATACAATTGTGACAAAGTTGAATTGCTCCATTTACTATATACTATAATGTGTACGT
Source organism: Dicyrtomina saundersi (assembly GCA_034695245.1). Classification (NCBI taxonomy): domain Eukaryota; kingdom Metazoa; phylum Arthropoda; class Collembola; order Symphypleona; family Dicyrtomidae; genus Dicyrtomina; species Dicyrtomina saundersi. The sequence continues at coordinate 8,713 of JAQFZE010000599.1, read as the reverse complement.
TTTTTAGTACATTGTACATATACAATAATAAATCATATCATGTACAAAACAGAACGTCTGCTTTAGTTCTTAAATTTCACAAAATGTCACCAACAAACCCTGAATCCTGAGTGAATAAGGATCAAATTCCCAAATCTACTTTTACAATTTTAACAAACTAGAATTAAAATGAGCTATGCCATACAAACATTATAAATGAGATGGAGACAATAAATGTTAATTACGTGTTTCTGACCTGTGCTCAGTGTTCTTTTCACTTGTTTTTGAACAGTGCAAACTGACTGATCCGTGTTTTTGAAATGGGCCCAATGTTCAGCTTACATGCTTTTAGAAAAGTTCAAAACGTTCTAATTCCATGTTTTTGAAAAGTGCAAAATGTTTTAATTCCATGTTTTCGAAAAGTTCAAAACGTTCTAATTCCATGTTTTTGAAAAGTGCAAAATGTTCTAATTCCATGTTTTTGAAAAGTTCAAAACGTTCTAATTCCATGTTTTTGAAAAGTGCAAAATGTTTTAATTCCATGTTTTCGAAAAGTTCAAAACGTTCTAATTCCATGTTTTTGAAAAGTGCAAAATGTTCTAATTCCATGTTTTTGAAAAGTGCAAAATGTTCTAATTCCATGTTTTCGAAAAGGTGCAAAATGTTCTAATTACATCCGTTTGAAAAGTGTAAAATGTTGTATTTACATGTGTTTGAAAAGTGCAAATTGCTCTATTTAAATGCTCTCAAGACATATATTTGAATATTTTTGTAGATAGTTGATATTGTTTTTAGCTGAAAATGGATAAAAAATATTTTCATGATGCAAAGTTCTATTAACGGGCTGTGACCAAAATCTCGAACCTTTAGAAGATTTAAAATGAATGTAGTTACTTAGTTGACTTCCATATTATAAAACCAAAGATTTGGCAAGCTAGGTTAAATGCATAGGCGCTATTTTCTTTACCCGCCAATTTTTTCAAATTTTCCAGTAACTGACGTTTTCATTTTCATGCTGTTATCACACTTCACAGTTTCATTAGCCGACACTGGCAGTGAAAACTAAAACTGGCTGACGCTGAACACTGAATTCTGGTCTATCTTTCAGCGTACTGTTTTTTGTCCAGTATTTTAATGTTTGATTGACATATCGGTATCGGTAGGACAGGACATACCACGACCAGGGGCAGGCAGTAGTATCTAATAATCTAAAAGAACCTGGAATTATTCGTGTTGATTGTTGATCAGTTGTTATAGTTCATCAGGATTTTGCTGCTAAAAGAATGCTGCAGTCGCAGTAATTATTCACTTATCAAACTAAAATTGTTTCGGAATGAAATTCATCATTTTGCTTAGCAATTATTAGTTTCTTCTAAATTCTAAATACACGTGTGACCTGTGACCTAAGTAAGAAAGGTGAGCACTGCATTAAAATTGAGTTCATTCGGCTTCACATACGTTCATGGGTGATTGATTACGAAATATCCAATTAAAAAAATGGTGAGGAAATTCCACGTGAATATTTACGTCAACGATCATCAAGGTAAGTTGGGTTGGTAAGTAACATACATGGGGTTACATTTATTTTTGAACAACATAGGAGCATAGTTTAGTAAGGTAACTTGCTGTAATTAATGTAATGTAATCCACGCATTTCAATTTCGTACCATCAATACCCTCACACCATTCAGTATAGTTTAGACAAGCCATTTTTGTCTTAATTTAAAAATAATTAATCAACCAAAACCGACAACGACAACCGACCTTTGCCCTACCCCTATATTAATTACGAGTTATGCATGAGAGTATTGAGTTTCAGGTGGTGAGGTCGCCCACAACTGCAGCTGCAGCAAGCAAGTGTCCTACAACTACAAAAATATATATAAGAATTGACTGGACGACCAATGATACCATCCACCATCATCGTCAACTGACGATACAATAATTGACGATGGACGACGAGCAACTTTTAACTAACTTTTTATGTGGCAGCTCCCAGGTGGTGGAAAATTCGAAATTTAAATATGATTGATGATCACTACTCAGTATTCAGTGACTATAGGACAATCGGTGAGTTTGGAGTTGTTAAAACAATTTACATATTTTGTTAATAATCCTTTTTCTACATTCTACACATTAAGTTAGGCATATTATATGCAGACTTTAGTCTAAATAAAATGCCTAGTTGCTTTTAGTTGTACATAGTATAGTAGGATCTTAATCTCTCGTGGGAACTGGTAACAAATGACTCATAGATAGACCGGCATTGAAAATTCAAATGTGAAATCAGATCAGTTATATGCTATGGTTTTGATATTGGTTATTTTTTGTATGTATTGTCATGAGGGATGCCGATGTCGACAGATTGTCTGGGGCTGCTGGTTGCTCTGGTGGTCGTGGTCGGTCAGTCAGGTTGAAAGTGGTCGTGGTCGTCCCAATTGTCGTCATCAACCAGGTGGCAAACTTCTTTGGTGAGTTCATGAGTCAGAGTTACTTTTAGAATTAATTACTACTTCACTTATATTTATGATTTATAGCTGATATAATCATTGCCTATTCTCCTTGTTCATTGACCACTCTTGGACTCTTAATTAATGTCTATGTACCGCGTTACCGGTTTTGGTTTTCCCGATTGCCGATGCTCGATGCTGTACTATTAGAATTCGACGTAATGCAAGAAAAAAACCAGATCTGGAAAGCAATAAAAACCAACTATCTACTCGAACTTGGTGTGACTTGCAGTAGGAGAATTGCATATGTATCCTTATCTTTTATTTTAATACATATTGATGTTGGTACCTTCACTAATACAAATTAATTGTACCATTTATATGCATTTTTTTTAACTTTTAATAGCTGTTCGATGTCGATAATGTTAATATGCAACAAGCACACGTTACCCCCAAGAAAGAACCATCCTTTCTTCACCTTCACTATCCAGGCATCCAGAGCTTGGATCAGTTCGATCATAAGAAAAAGAATCATCGAAGAATGATCTGGATCAAAAATGAGATTTGCTTTAAACAGTTGACTAAAAATCGAAATGGACAACCTATTATAAGAATTACATGAGGGATCGTCATCGTGCTGCTGGAATCATGTTGACTCACACGTAGCATAAGAGCAACCTTCTTTTAAGTACGTGCCTTGTTCTCGTCCTCGTCGTTCTTGGTAAAGGACGTGCCGGGTTGCACATCTCACCATTCATCAGTCAGTCGCAGTATCAAGTAAGTATGTATCTGTCGCTGGGATCTAAAGTATTCAAATTAAGTTGTTTTTTTCTTCATGTCACAAGTGAATGTGCACCAATGTGCAGCACTATTACGAGTATTCAAAACAGCGGACAGTATCGAAATCGATTCTAATTGAAGAATTGAGGCTGAGTTATTTGAGTATGGATGTCGGTGTCGGTGTTCAATACCAAGTATGTGAAAGTTTATTACAGGGAAATTTACGTAGAAGTACTTATCGAAGTAGAAGTACATATCGTCTTTGAAGAACCAAATGACCCATATATCCAATTTAAGCTGGAATCAAAATGAGCTATGTCATAAAAACAAAATAAGAAAAATGCGTAAAATGTTAACCAAGAGTTTTTGAAGTGTAAAATGTTCTACTTTCATGTTTTTAAAAAGGTGCAAAAATGTTCTTATTCCATGTTTTTGAAAAGGTGCAAAATGTTGTAATTCCATGTTTTTGAAAAGGTGCAAAACGTTCTGATTCCATGTTTCTGAAAAGGTGCAAAATGTTCTAATTCCATGTTTCTGAAAAGGTGCAAAATGTTCTAATTCCATGTTTTTGAAAAGGTGCAAAAATTTCTAATTCCATGTTTTTGAAAAGGTGCAAAATGTTCTATTTAAATGTTCTCAAGACATATTAGAATATTTTTGCAGATACGTTGGTTGTTATTGTTGTACATAGGTATGCACTGCATGTTGCACTATATATGGATCTGGATTACGGATGTACATATTGAGTGTAAATATCTCGTAAATATTTTTAAATGTCAAGGTCCAGTCCTCTCATGTGCTTTACCAATCTTAAAGTTGACTTCATTTGCACATTCTTCCGCATCTATATACCTACCTAATCGTAAAACTCAAGTAAAAATTTAGTAAATTGTCAAGCACAATAACTAAGCACAGCAGATTATTAAATGCGAGTGAGAAGCTGGAAAGTAATTCGAGGAGATGCTTAATTACCCCCAATTTCCTATTCGTCAGCAGTTTATATGTCCATTTTACTTTAGTGTATTCAATTAAATCAAGTCACTACTTACCACTATTTTCTGTTATGATTATATTTATATTTATACTACACATTTAGTATGGCATTGGCATGATCCGCAAATAAATAATGACACAGATCACGGACGCTCATAATAAACGGCTCCGATGTATCATAATAGAAGTGTTGCCTTATTAGGTGACAATTATGGATTATAGAGTATTGAATTAGTTATTCATAGGGATCTCTAGTGGTATATATTTATAAATTTCTTATTATAATATTTCTGCTTTTTCCCTCGTATCCCGGTTGGCTAATTCGAAAAATCAGATAGTGAAGAATATCTACAAGTCAGCCCTGCATGACAGTTCGAACATTAATAAGGAATGGATAAGTTTGCAGCTCCTGTCGACCCCCACCCCCATGCTACAATAACTGATCTAAATTAATTGATTTTATATCTGTTTTTGACTTATTTACTTGTTGTTGATTATACCTGCTATAAACTAGTATCGGCGATTTGTTAACCGTATATTACACCATTATGTTTTTGTCTATTTTTACTCATTCTTGGATGTTTCGTTTACTCATTTTTACTGTTGTTGACTTTTGTCTGTATCTGTTAATTTGGTCTATGGCCTGTCGGAAATAAATAAATAAAAGGTGTTACTCGCAATAATAAAGTACGGTACGAACGAAGACGAATACATTGCATCATGACTTCGTCTGTAAAGAACCAAAATGACCCATATCCATTTCTAGCCAAAAACAATATCCACTATCTACAAAAATTATGAAATATATTTTCAAATACATGCAAATAAAATATTTTGCACTTTTCAAAAGCATGAAAATAAAACATTTTGCACTTTTCAAAAGCATGAAAATAAAACATTTTGCACTTCAAAAGCATGAAAATAAAACATTTTGCACTTCAAAAGCATGAAAATAAAACATTTTGCACTTTTCAAAAGCGTGAAAATAAAACATTTTGCATTTTTTTTAAACATGAAAATAGAACATTTTACGCTTCTCAAAAACTCTTAAATCAAAACTTTATACATCTTTCTCATTTTGTTTTTATGACATTGCTCATTTTGATTCTAGCTTGAATTGGATATGGGTCATTTTGGTTCTTCACAGGTGATATCCAATTTAAGCTGGAACCAAACTGAGCTATGTTAAAAAACTTTAAGTGAGATTTAGATGCGTAAAATATTAATTACGAGTTTTTGAAAAGTTCAAAATGTTCTATTTACTTGTTTTTGAAAATTGTGAAATGCTCTATTTACATGGTTTCAGATTGAATCATGATACTGTAATATTATTTTGTATATTTAGCTAAAAATGGATGTGAATCATTTTGATTTTTCACTGATGATATGTCAATTAATAAATGATTAAATATCGAAAATAATTATTACTCAACAAAAAACAATGTAAAGTTCATTTGAGTGATGTTAAATGGTGATGATGATGATGATGATTACGACTACGCTTTTTGGATGTTTTGACTTATATGATTTTGTGGTTGGTTTTATACAGTGTAAGGAGCTGTGACTCTGTGGCAATGTCCAACGGCAACGGGAAAGGCCATGTCAAAAGAAACTGCGTACCTACATATATACTGACTAAGATTACGTGTCCTGATATGATATTATGATGCTGTCTGATGTACTGATCTGGAAACTGAAGACAGGAGCTACACTGGTACTGGACGGCGGACGGGGGATAGCTGTAAGTACACAAGTATTTTACGTATAATTATTTATATCTACTATTTGGATGTTTCTCTTTCTACATACTTACATGACTCTCAAATGTCACTCAAGGTTTAAGTGTCAATAGACGTTCTATAAAAGGTTGCAACACTCGCGACGACCGCCGCCGACGTGATGTGAGGAATTTCTAACATGTAAGTACAAGGTTCTTAAACTCATATTACTAAAAGTATATATAATCATATGATGACAACATCAACAAACAAGCTTTGCTCGATTCAGATAAAACTAAATTATCAAACAAGTTTTTACTTAACTTTTCTGTGTGTCTGTAAACTTTCAAACTTGAAAATATATTATGTGAGCCACGACCAAGTATTAATCGTCCAAGTCAGAATCACCACTCTCGTCCTTTTTATTTTAAATCTTTCAGATTTTTCCAACTTTCAAGTAATTTTTTTTAGTATGTGATTTGAATATGTTCATATCGCCTCTGAAGAACCAAAATGAACCATATCCATTTGTAGCTAAAAGCAATATCCTCTATCTACAAAAATATTTAAATATGTCTTAAAAGTATTTGAATACAATATTTTACACTTTGAAAAAACATGTAAATAGAAAATTTTACACTTTGAAAAAACGCGTAAATAGAATATTTTACACTTTTCAAAAACATGAAAATTGAACATTTTACACTTTGAAAAACCATGTAAATAGAATATTTTACACTTTTCAAAAACATGTAAATAAAACATTTTACACTTTGAAAAAACTCTTAATTAACATTTTCCGCATGTTTTTCATTTTGTTTTGATGACATAGCTCATTTTGATTCTATAGCTTAAATTGGATATGGGTCATTTTGGTTCTTCACAGACGATATGATACTGTTAGGTGTCATGTGATTCCCGTCCAAAACGTCGTAAAAATCAAAATCCCTAATGACCCTTGAATTCTAATCCTCACGTCACTATTCACTTCCATTGTATCTTATGCAAATATAGTGTATTTCCTCCACCTATCTTCATTACACATCCCCACTGAGCGTAGGTGATTTTCTGGAACAGTTTTTTTTTGTTACCTAGCTCGGACCTATCTATATAGTGTAACCATTCTTCATTTTTTTAATCTACTATAATTCTTATTCCAATTCTAAATTTCAAGGACGACGCTTGCCTTGTTTGATCTTTGGTAAAGTAAAGTATATGGAACAAAATCTGTATGTCGCAAAATCTTTTGTATTAACCCGGTAACCCCCCAGTGAGTTAACAGGTCTCCAAATTACACCCGAAATACGAAATGCCTATGTAGAATGTAGCAGTTGATATGGAAGCCTAGTGAAAGTTTCACTTTCCTTTCAGTTTTGAGGTACATCTTGCCAAGATTGAAATTCCTTATGTGTAACATACATGAATTGGAGATATCCTCTTTTGATTTTTGTAATACATTATATAGTAAAATTAATAAATTATTCTCGTTTATTGTACCAAAAGTATCAAAAGATCGAGGAAATACCATGAGCTGAACTGAAAAGTGTATTCATAAATATTACATTCAAATTGTTACTGGTGCTACGGATTTTTGCATTTTGCCTTACGTAGAGTTTATCTACAATTAAAATAAATCTTGCTCAAAAATATGTAGGTACATATCTTAAACATAATATTATGTTATGATCTCGTGACATTTTTGTTTGTTACAGTTGGAATTCCAGTGACTGTACAGAATTAATCTCAAAGTGGTCAAAAACTACGCATCAGCTCATCGTCGAGATAATAAATTGTGAGAGTTTGTGAGCAGGTCATTGGGAATATCATGATCATCGTGCAGAGAATAGTGTGGAGAATAGTGAGGAGCCTTCACATTTAAAGAATTTTAATGGGCGGGTCGGTGACGACAGAGCGACAATTGTTCGAGTTGTGAAGGATGAAGATGAGGGACTGAATTAATATTGATAGTTTTTATGTTGTCATTGGGACGGAGACAGGGACACAGGATTTAAGTTTGAGCCTTGCATAATATTATGATTCCATTGCATTTTATATACTGATACATCCAGGCAGCAGGCGGATCTTTTTTTTTCATTCTTCGGCTGAGAGTTCAAACCTAGTGCGAGCTAAAGGAATTAATGGAATGTAAACAAAGAATTTATCCTGGTTGCACTTTCACTTGTCTAATTGTAAGTACAGGCTACATAAGTTCAATATGTACTATGCCCATGATTGGACATTCCTTTGTTTCTATGCTATTTCCTTGCCTTTTGATGAGTAAGTGTCAAGTGTGTGATTTGATGCAAGTGCAAAAGGCAAAAGGCGTAGAGTCTATAGGAACCTGAGTATATCTCCATTTTTCTTGTATATGTCATCCATAAAATTTAACTATTTTTTAAATGAATTTCCCCGAGATTTTGTAAAAACGCTATATTGTCATACGTGTCCTGTCAAATACTTATAAAAAAGTTTAAAAAAATGTGTTTTATTACCACTGTTCTGCAGCTGCTCGAGGTGAAAGTCAGCTAAAGCTGAAATCATTTTCACAGAAGCAGGGAAACAATGACATTTCGTCTGGGAAGAGCCAAAATGACCCATATCCATTTTTAGCTAAAAACATTATCCACTATCTACAAAAATATTCAAATATGTCTTGAAATCATTTAATTACATACTTTTCAAAAACATGGAATTAGAACCGTTTCAAAAACATGGAATTAGAACATTTTGCACCTTTTCAAAAACATGGAATTAGAACATTTTGCACCTATTCAAAAACATGGAATTAGAACA
>JAQFZE010000598.1:0-24430 GCA_034695245.1 Dicyrtomina saundersi | reverse complement strand
GAATGTGAAAAGTGAATATTTATTAAAAGTAAGCGGGACCCACGAATTTACCTCGTTTGATTATAAGCATAGTCAGGATCAGTTTGAATATTAATTAAGTACACACGGTCAACTTGTTATGTCAAATGTGTGTTCCAGCCTTCCAGCAAGACGATTGTGCGACATATATTATTTGCACGTATCCACTGTTTCCAAAAGCCTTAGAAATTTAAAAATGTAGATATAATGATGTCCGTGGATTTGTGTTTGAGGCGGGAAGAGGGGCAATGGCGTATTAATGATGTTCAATTTTATTGTATCGTATTTCGGTTTTGCGACAGCACACACATGGATTGACTTGACAGTAGCTAGAACAGTCGAGATTTTACAGATGACGACTGTGTAATTTAAACACAGCGTGCTACAATGTTTCAGAAGATTCAAAACAAGAACAATGTGAACTCAACCAAAACGTTTAGTCGCTACGAAGTTGTATTTGAATTTATGCTCTACATGGTCCAAACAATAGAAAATAGAAAGAGAAAAAATGAAATTGACAATGAATATACTGCGACGTGAAACATCACTGTTGAATATAGTGCAGTGGTCAGTATGGCAGAGATTGGACTGAAGCGTGTCAATCAAAACTTTTGTAGGACAAAAGACTCAGATTCAGTAAAATTTCAAACAAATAGTCAAATAGCAAAAAGTGTTGTGTGTTACACTTAACGAGCAAACTATATTGCCCAGTAACGACAATAGTCTACGTGCGTAGAGGAAATATAATGTTCGTCAATGAAAACAAACTGTCAAAAATGTAGGAAAGGAAGTTCATATCGAAATCGGATCAGGCTATTGCATATTATGTAATATAAAATCTACTGATGTGTACCTAGCATACTCTCCTCAAACCTATCATAAAGTGAAAGTTATATTTTATCATACAGACATCAAGTCAGGATATAATTAATATACAGATCCGTAATTTTTAATATTTTAAAGTATGCTCTTAAAACAGTATTTTTTCAAAGCTAAGTTTACATTTAGTTGTCTAAAGTAGGTACGTTCTAGACTCTGTTTATGTACAATTATTATACGTATAATTACATAATTAATTTCCTGTTTATCTTTTGTTCTATTTTCAGCAGCCATAATGTACAAAATATACAAGGAGATGCACGATAGAAGTCTAAATATCTACGTAAAATTGCATTTTCGCTGTTTTATTCTCTAGCTCTTTCTCTCTTTCTCGCATGCAGCAGGTGTGTGAACACCATAAATTCCAATATCATCACAACAACTCTTTACTAGTAATTTAAATAACATTTATGTAATATTCCATAGGTACTTGCGTGTACACCGCTTACATAATATTTCAAACTTAGAGTAAACAATAATAATTAGCTATAGTCAGGAGCAGGCCAATTCCAGCAGATCTATTTTTTTTTTCATAAAATATCCGTTGATTTATTGTCAACTTTGGAACTAGCACAAAAAGTCATCATCCACAGCAATGAAGTGATTAGATCAATAAATGTTTATTTTTTAAAATTAAGGGCACCTCCTGTATCAGAAATATTTAAAGAATTCGTAAACCGACCAACAAATTGCAGTAGAGGGCATCTGATAAAGGACACGGGCTGACATGCCCTGGAAGTAACCCCGGATCCCGCCCAGGCGATAAACAGTTCGGAAGGCGTTCGGCAAACCATTGATTTGAGACTGGCCAGTCGCGGTCACGGCACTCGTCTCTTGGGTATTGAGCATTGTTTTGCACACATCCAATGGCGTTGTCACCGAAGCAGCGATGGCTCCAGCCAGCGCGCCAGAGATCACATGAGCCTTAGGATTGTACCGACGCTCAGGATTTGTCACGTCTTGCATGAATTCATATACCATGAAATGAATGCTTTGGAATGGGACATTCATTGTCAGCTGAGTCATATAAGAGCGATAAAAGGCTCTCCCTCCTTCCGCTTGATAAATCTTTCGTACGCACTCCCAACATGACTTGTACGGGCTGTTGAACATCTGCATACGTTGCTTAACCACTGTAATCCAGAAACAACAAAGTTATTATTCATTCATTTAATAAAACACCGACCACACATCAAAGGGAAACTGACTACAAATTAAAGCGCATTCCTTACCACCCACAATTATTAACAGTATCTCAAACTCCTATCTAGACTCACAACAACTCAATAATTTTATCTTCTTGTTGACACATCTGATTTCATCCTTTCTATTTTTGTCATCATTCCACCAAAACCAAATGAACCAACCAATTGTCACGTTTTTTGTGTAACATAACTAAACCTCATCTATACCCCCAATTGGCAATGAAGCAGCACCTACTTCCAATTTAAAACACTATTACCTGCTAACTGAATGTCATAATGAGGCGCTAATGCTAAGAAGACTTTATCAACGCCTTTACTTTTTGTACAGTACCGATGGTATACTGGGTCAGCTGGCTACCCAATAAGATACCCATACCCCACAAGCAAACATGTAAGTATTTTATTATCGCAACGATAGTGCACACGTATGATTAATGAGATGAGAGAAGCGAGGATTTGAGTTTTCTGAATGTTTTGACGATATCCTTATCAATATTTTTCGCATCAAGCATGATTCTTTGCCTTTAATCAAAGCAAACTTGTACTCATAGAGTTGCATGGTCACAGAACGTTAGGTTAGAAAACTGATGGAGCGTAGTAATGTACACATATCACTGTTACTAGTGACAAATCATTACTGCACTGCCCGAGGGTGGGTAGATGCGCTACAACCAATACGAAGCATATATATATGTATAGGAAATCAATGCACCTAATATTGTTCTTTTACTGAAAACGCAGAAATGAAGCTAATTTTTCTCTTTTCAACTTTAACTGCTTGGCGGTAACATACTATAGCACTTGTGAAAGTCACTAAAAGATATATCGCCGGTGAAGAAGCATTTTTGCCTAAGTCCAGTCCAGAACTAAAAGCATTACTGCCCAAGTCCATTCGTTTCTTAAAAGTTTCTAGGGAACTAGATACCTACTTACCTACCCACTTTCACATTCAAAACAGATTCAAAAACTGCTATCTACAGAAAATTGACACGCTATACGTAGCACAAATCTGAAATATCCCTAGATATTTCATTTTCCACAGCCACATATACCACATAATTTATGATTTTTTTTTTAAATGTAGATATTTTAATTATGTAATGCGTTAAGGTGGATTACTCGATTGCAGAAAGCAGTTAAATCTGAGTACATCATGCTAGGTACATATTTACAATGAATGCAAGTATCAAATGCAAGTTAATGAAATTAAGAAGGCTCTTATTTATGTATGTATTTACTAATATAATTTTAAAGATTTAGTGCCTGCCTATACAAGTAGTAGTAGGAGTATTGATTTATTACGTTTTTGGTCATTTGCCCATACATAAATCATGATGCGAAATCACCCTGCCAAGATCGTCAGCCCATACAACATTGGATACATGTACAAATTAATACATTATTGAAAAGGGGCAGAAAATTATGGTATGTCTCAATACTTTTAAGTCATTCTGAACTTTATACCCTCCAAACAACAAAAAACTCGACAAGTCTGGTGTTTTTTTATAACCTCCCACATTAGTTTAAGTCATACTCGTCATACGCACACATACGTATTTTAGTTGACTCCCATGGCCACATGGGTGAGCTGCGTTACTTTAAATATAAGCCCCAAAACTGGTGCCTCAAAATACAATTATATTTTTTCCAGTGGTGATGAGTTTAAAGGACAATAGTTTTCCAACACTAACAATTGAGACCCACACACAGAGAAAGAGAGAGAGGTGCTTCCTTTTACTGCATTATGTTTCAGTGAGATTTTTCCCCTAAAAGATGTCTCTCTCCATTGGAAAACTGTGTATGTCGTATAATATGTCCGAATAAACGGCGGGGGGCTTATTACATTTTTTGGAGTGACAGCCCGGACCTTATTTGAGCCCTGCGCTTATTTACTTTTTAAAGGTTAGGGTCAAAAAATGAAACTAATTTATACAAAACTATACCTAAAACAACAGTTTTTGCATTGATTTTTATTAAATTTGATAAAATAAAGTACATTAGAGATTAAATTTGACCAAAATGTGATTCTACTGTTATTCAGCTTTTTTAACACATGTTCTATAATATTTCTACACTATGCCTAAGGGTTATTTATAACTCGGAGCTTATTTGGGACCAAACGTTTAGTAGGTCATATACGGTACTTCTTTTTAAACTTTCATGCCACTACATATTTTGTCATTTGATTGTATCAGAACTTGTATAAGAATAATTCAATGTAGGTGTTGTATACTACACGCAGCTATCTCGGCCTTGCACAGGAGTCTAGAGATTTGACTACACTATTGAGTAATTTTGTGTCGATTGACAAGGCCCAGAGTAGGCTAGCGGACCTGAATTTTTAGTTTCACTAGGGCTAGACTCGGTTATTTAAAAAGTCATGCACAAAAAAGGGTTTTTGATGACTAGCATACTAGTATCGAGACTTATAGGCAAATAGACGAATCCCTCCGAGGCCGTTAACTAGACTAGACTACTGGCTGCACTTAATTTTCATTGGACTGCACTAGACAAGTGGTAGGTGTATCCTACAGGCTGCCATGACGCTACATACTAAGGAGAAGAGGATGTCGAAGTCGACGAAAGTGAAAACATATTTTCTTCGTATTAATGTAGTATAACACGGATGACATATATTTGCATACTGCTAGTTTTTAGTCTATCATTTTTTAAACAAAAACGGTACGCATACAATGACATCACATCCTTATATATAATTGAGGCTACGCATACTCGAGCTTGGAGTACACTTCAAACTGTCTTCAAAATCTCACCTTGATGTTCAAGGCAAGGTAATTTCAATCAAAACAGAACGAGTAAGGCCTGAAGGCTTACAAAATCTTTATAAAAAATCAAACTATGGGTATACGGACTACAGTCTAAACAATACTACCTTTGGCACCTTTACATATTAGTACCCTATGAAACACGGAATCCACCCTGTTATAAGACGATCAATGAATGCGTACTTTCCTTCCATTTGTTATTTAGTTAAATGCAAGATATAAAACATGTTCCTTGGCGTTATTCTATAATCAAAGAATGTACACTAATGTCTATACATAATTCATATTCCAGATTGAAGCTATAGAAAAAAAACGTGTAATTCTTATCAGTGCACGCAGTATACATATTTCAATTGCGAGATATACTTAAGTGTCATTAGCGTATAAATTACGCCATATAGGTGTGTATCAGTCTTTTCCCTATGTTCCAGAAACGCTACTATTTTTAGCTACAATACATAAATATTCTAATTTCTATAATATGGTCTCACCTATACATATATTAACCATGGTCAAGGCTTTTATAAATTTCTTAATTACTACCAGATCGAGGCTAGGACTTTAAAAACTGTCACAATGATTATCTATGAAAATCCAAAACAATCACTGTTATACTGGTATTACAGGAGGGAAATAACTTTTAACGTGTATAAAAATCACTTCTTCCGAGTTTCTTCACATAAATTTTGTAACTGTAATAACCAATGCTAAATGAGCTCAAAACTGCTGAAAACTATATGCCCAACAATGTTTTATAGAATAGTGTAACAAGAACTAGTATGTAAGGGGGCGAAGGTACGTAACGGAGCTAAAAAAAGTTGATAAAGGCTTCACTTCAGAATATTAGATTTGAAAAAAGAAATTTCGACCACAGTTAAAGGACATAAAGCAGGTGATACGACGCCAGTAAACAATAATTAAATTAACTAAAGAGGAAGTAAATAATGGTTTAAAATTATTTATCCTATCCTTCAATATCAAAGATTGCATCAAATATTTTGTCTGCCCATCGTGACAAAATTATATAAGCTTAGCTTGCGCAAATAAATTCACCAATATTTTTGCATTGTCACTGTCATCATTCTGTTACTCTGCTTGTTGAGGCGAGGACGTGGAGCTACCCCACATCAAGCATCTACCATCACACTTTATTAGAAAATGGAACTGTAAGAATAGCAATATGTAGCTTACATCGGAAAGTACAAGCAGATAATGTCGTTGGTGTTATCTCACTTTCAATACGAACCTATTCTGCAGGAATGTGGAATCTCAATACTGAAAATTGTCTTGGTGTTATCTCACTTTCAATACGAACCTATTCTGCAGAAATGTGGAATCTCAATACTGAGAATTGTCTAATAAAGATTAAATATGTAAAATGTTTAAATTGTAGCAAGGCATAATTAACTCTGCATATGGATACTACACGTTTCCGTAGTGTACTTGTACTTACACGAGCATGTTATGACGTTGCGATGCTATAATACCGAATAGTTAATACCGATAAATGATTATGCTATTTTGAGGTACAGATACACAGTGATTGTGATTATACCGACAGACGACGATTGAAATAATCAGGACTGTATTCTCGGATTCATAATCAGTGAAACTCACGTATCAAAGTTTTATCATAGCAATGTTTTTAATTTCGATCATCCAGAAACCGTAATACAATAAAAAGTGATTGTATTTATTTGTTCATTACACTATAAAATGCCATTATGCCGAGCAAAAATGTACTGCTCAGCAGTCCCCGGTAGACTATGTAAAAATGGAACGAGATTTTTATGGAACTCCCAACTCAACTAATGATAACCTAATAGCTCTGCTGAAGAGTTGTGTGTCTGATAGTTTTTATTACTTCTGTAGGTTTGCTTCGCTAAGTGTTGGTCACAATTAAACTGAACAAAAAAAAACTCCTCTACTTTCTCGTAATCTCGAGGATGAGGAATATTTTTACTGGTACTTACTCCAGTTTACGAATTTTTAAATTTATTTAACGCATTAAAGCTTTACAAGAAATTAATAAATTATGATTTAAAACGCATACCTAATTGTATTAATAAATCGCAGAAGGTTTACTCATTTACACAGATGTTACTTACAAATTTACTTGGTGCTACAAAAAAGCAATTAGCGTCGATATAGTACAGTTGAGAATTAAAGAATCAAAAACAGCAGTGTAGTAGCTGTTCTATAAAAAGGTTCCGCCCATCAAATTGATCTAAACGTCCTTGAACGAATATTATCATTGTAATCGTAGTTGGGTTAGCTCAAAATAATAGAACTAAACCAAGTGTAAGGCAATTTTAAATAGAAACATGTTTGCTGCCTTTTGTGGTGGCATAGATAGAATGAACTTTTAAATACAATCTGTCGGAGTTACTTGTATGACGCCACAGACTCATCATACACATATACACCTAGCTTTATATATACGTAGAAATCCCATCATAGAAACGCGTGGTTAGAAATGAATGAGAACACACCTTCAACTACAAACTTTAAAACAAGGGATTATCGTCAGGAACGAAGTTCTCAATGAAAGATACTGATGATACTAACACACAGATTTGATATTAGGAAGATGGGTGCATAAACTTTGTTCCTAATTGCTCCGGCAATTACGCATGTATTAACTCTTACTCCCCTTCAAAATGCATCAAGTTTAGCGTAGACAAATTTACCCTAAAAATATTAGACTATAAATTATGGAGTACCAAAAATATAAACGTACCATCCGCTGGAGTCATTACTCCATCGTGAAAAAGAGTCGCTATACATCCTGCCGTTCCTGTAAATAATAATAAACCTTTATTCAGTAAACTGCCCAATGGTTACCTATTGGTAGTATATATATATTAGTAGTGTATTAGTATCTACTGCTAGTATCTTTTGCAAGAAACTCCACAATAACTGCAGCTAAGATTCCTAATGTTGTTTGCATATCCTTATATCCTAACATTTCAGTTTGTATAGACTGTGATTTGTATAAAGACGTTCTATTATCTAGCTGGCTATCTCTTTTAACACGTTTCACCTGTTAAATATATTAGATACTTTATCTACTATTTACTTAACTAAGTTAACTTACTAAGTTACCAAAAAATTGCAGTCGAAATTACAAAGTTACACAGAATTATTAACTTGAATTTTTTTACAATTCCTCAAAATACGCCTGAATCAAAAATAAACGCTTGAGTAATTGTTCTAGTGTGCAACAACCTATGTAAGCTACTTAAACATTAAATGTCTGAAAAAAATGATGGGAGTACCAAAAGCTTGCTGCGTAGTCCAGGAAAGAGTACTAGTTTATTGCGTAAGAAAATTTGAACTTTGAATCACGGCAAGGGAGAATATAAGAGAGAGAAGAATGGACCTTTTTGGACCATTTGTTTATCCTAAAAAATATTTTTAGCTAACCTACACACTACACTTTATATTCAATTAAGTTTCATTGAACTTCTTTTAACTAAATACAACTATTCCGGTCCTCTGCACTAATTATTTAATAGACGTAACCTCCCCCACTGATAAGATTAGCTAATGAGAGTTGTATAACAATGACACAAAATGTTAACGACTTTCATGATAAACTTCGTTGTGCACTACTTTACATAAACTTAACTTGATGAATTCATTCCAACGCGCAATTTGTTTTACAAAAATGTTAAAACTACATCCTAAATTTATGCTTCTATGTAAGCTCATCATCATAATTGTCTCCACCTCTACAAAAGGTTGTGGTTTGACAGTAAAAAGAAAACAACGGCGTTTCAAAAATTTGCACTAATTAAAAATCAATGGTATGTATTCCCAGGATGCAAATCGTAACCCATCATCTACTAAACATTTTTTTGTCTCAGATTCCTACCATCTCTGCTTTTGCTCAGCCAACGATGCGAATGACCTGGAGTTCTCAAAACAATCACAACAATATTTTCCAGTAACATTAAACTAGAGAAATCAATATTTAAATTCAATAATAACCGTATAACAAAAGTACCGTATGCGAGATGATTATAGTGCGATGGGGTTCGAGAAACCAATAGCTCCTTAATGCGTTCGTAGCAAGAAAAATAAAGAGCATGGGCAGGACCAGCTCCAATAACAACGGCACTCATGCCCCGAACAGGGCGCAAAATTCCTTCTTGTTTAATCATTCGTGACAAAGCCTCCGTTACCCCACGGTAAGCTCCGCCGGGGTGAGGGGAAAAACTTTGCATTCGAGTCTAAAACGAGAATACACATATACATGAAAATTAGTATATAATATTACATAATCTTTGCCTTCCGTTATCAATAACTGAAGTTCATTACATTCTGGCACCACAACCCCAACCACCATGATAAACAAAGGCTTGCTAGGTAACTAATAACTCAAGCCAGGCAAAAATAATCTATTCGCATACCCCCCCGATCTTTAAGTACTCAATACTTTTGATCCGAACAGGGTTACAATAACATAATAAAATTGAGGTTCATAAATATAAAGAATTATATCCATCTGAATTCGGAATTTTGAGAGTTACTTAATACTACTGTTTATCGAATCTCATCTTGGCAATATCATCAGAATAAGTGTTTATCATTATATTATTAAAAACAAAAAATATAAAATTCAATGGACAAGCTACTCGCAGAGAGTGGAAATACATTCAACGAGAGCACACAGAAGTTAATCACACTAAATCTTGTGAGAATTATTTGTTTTCACCAGCGCATATTTCACTATGACGAAATAAAGGAGTAATTATCAACTTCTGCAAGTCTGCAACTATGCATTGAATTATAAAATTAAAAACTGCCCATCATTACATCGATGCCATGTGATACTATACCAGCATATTTATAGTTATTGTTAGAAACAATGAAGCATTAAACTACTCATTTCGTATTTGTATTATATAACTTTTAAATACCACTAAAAACTTTACTGAACTATACTGCATTCAACTTCACTGGTTCGTGACTGCATAATTCAGGAAAGTTAAATATTTTATTTTTATGATGTACGCAATACCTTGACCGAATCCAAAGGATACATTACGCAGTGCTCCATCATTCCAGCCAAGGCACCCGCCGACATATGAGTCAAGACATTAGACGTTGTGGGTAAAGATTCATACTCATCAAACTCCATGGTGTCAGAGTTATCGAGGCGCCCTTCCGGCTCTGGTTTATTTAAGTCCGTGATGATGGCTTTTTGGTCACTAAAATTTAAAGAAATTACTCTGTTAGACTCAGGTCTTAGTAACAACTATTAACACCTCAAAACTAATAATTACATTACAAATGAAACAGAGTCATAATGCCAAAACGTGACATTAAAACTCAAGCTACCTAGAAATATTCCAAAACTGGAATTTACGAAGTGATCCCCATTACGTATTCAACTTTAACGAACAGTCACAGTGGACAATCAGTGTCAAAGTCAAATATAACCACATTCCGAGAATCCAATCGGATTCCCGACAATATACGCGGTTATAAAATGTGTTACGTTCAACGTTACACACCTCAAATATCCAACCACACATATTATATAAAATTATAAAATATGAACGAAATGTAAAATTATTCGAGGAATTTAAAATTAGGACGTCTGGAAGAAACCGATTTATTCAAACACGGAAACTGCAAGTTACGTTTAAATTTGAAAACTTTCAAGACATCAGAATAAAATCGATACATCCAGCACTGAAACCGTGAGTTACAATAAATTCGTTATTTTTCCCGAACTTCATTCAATTTGGTTTCACCTACCTATTTTCAATGTCCACTTATCACTTATAAATGTTTAAATCAGTTCACTGCAGTTTATTGATTTCAGTCAGTAGAATAGCCCAACTTAAAATATATGGCATAAGGTATAGTTAGTTGTTAGTGCAATCGTAGGGGAGTTCAGCCTACACTGAATGTAAATATAAATTAATTATTCTTGGAACACAAACAATCATTTGACCAAGAAAATGAGACTAACGGATCCAAAGGATGAAGGAAAGATGAAAGGTGTTTATAAACGATAACAAAATATTCACAGAAACAGTATTTAACCAGTCGAGGTCATGAGTTTTGGTTTTAGGTACTCACTGTTGATTGTGCAAAGTAATCGTTTGAGCGACGTTGGAAACTAAACGCAGAAAACGTTCTCTACAGCCTACAGCAGCTAACAAAATATATGTTCGAATTTTTAGAATTTTTACAGAATTTTTTTAATTCATAATCATTGAAGTCAACTACGTAAGTAAGGTTTAGTGCTTTGATGGGCAGTGTCAATTTTTCAAAGTTGTACGGACACAATGAACGCCACCACCTTAATATACCATCTAATTATGTAAATTGTTATCTACTGTTAATGTAGAAAAAAATTTAGATCCACTATCATTATTACATAATCATTACAGATTAAACGTAATCAAATCATCGTGATTTATAAAAAAAACATCCTATTACATATTAACTGATAAGAATAATAGGAAGCTCATGGAACTGATTTATAGATAATTGTTTGAACTACGAAAACCACAAATGACATTGTCAGTAAATGTAGTGACGCTAAACAGTATAAACTGAAGTAATTCAAATATAATGATTGCGAATTACTTTATAGTAAAAAACACACCTCTGGAACAATATAGAATAAATACACGATAGTCACTTTGCAGTTCTTTGGAAAAGCGGATTTGTACAATTTAGTGATGGTAGTTGGCATTGGCAGTGCTTTAATACACCAGTTCAATGGTTATTACTTATTACATTACTTCCTCCAATATAGGTATTTGTATACATAAACCAAAAATAAATTAATATTTCACAACTGAGTACATTGAACATACCTAAAACGGAATCATTCACGGACCAAGAGTGGCTGACGACGATCACCGGAATCTTAACAAACTTTAAACTCTTTTAGCTTTGTTAAGGATTAGTATCCATAATTCAAAAAATAAGAATAAAAACTTATATTTATGTTTCGTAAATTCAAACTAACAATTATAGGAAACTATCGACGGCGCTAGCCTGCGTTCTGCGATGCCGACTCCCAAGTGCAAGCCTAAGAAATTTCACATGGAGGGATATACTGCCAACGAAGAGAGCATGGCAATAATTTTGCCGTAGGCAATTCCATTGTAAAG
This sequence comes from Dicyrtomina saundersi, assembly GCA_034695245.1. Classification (NCBI taxonomy): domain Eukaryota; kingdom Metazoa; phylum Arthropoda; class Collembola; order Symphypleona; family Dicyrtomidae; genus Dicyrtomina; species Dicyrtomina saundersi. The sequence goes on along the minus strand of JAQFZE010000598.1, from coordinate 12,400 downwards.
CTCGTCACATGAATACTCAATAGTCAGTTTTTTAATACTCAAATAACCTCGCATGTGATTTGCGGAGCCATTCTCTCCCGCTTACATTCGATTTTGATTTGGCAAATTCGTTTTTCCCGTTGTGGAAACTAGATCATGGATCTGGGTCTCTCACTCTGGAAACTCTGGATACGGTAGATAGTATTTATACACTCTATCCTCCAAAAAATGGAGCAAACAAACTTTTGACATTTATTTACTTACATACCTACTTTTTGTTAGATGGTTAATCCTACTTTGTTTGTCCATCGAAAATCGAAACTCTCTTCGTGAGAAAAATAAAAGTTCCTCTAATTTATGTCCTCTTGTTTATTCTTCTCTAACTTCCCATATAATTAGATCCACTGATTTTAAAATCAACACAAATCTGAAGGCCAAAGTCATTCAATATATATTTTTCAATAGTGTTACTCAGCTTTGCGTTTTGCAAAATGCATTCGCAAATTATTGAAAAAATGAAAGCGAGCGGGATTTTCGACCAATTTCGCAAAGATTGTATTGCTGATGTGGATACGAAGGTAAGTATTTTTTATTTTTTCTCTGTCTGTCATCTGTAGAAACAATTCGACGTTAACTGTGTCAATCCTGAAATCGTCACAGCGGATGCATAATGATGATATATCATCACAGTTGATAGTTGATGGGCATGACATATGCTGTATGTATCATTTTAAATTACCAATGTTGAATGTGATGTACATCCAAAGGGTTCAGTACCCTATTTGCTATTTGTAGTAGCAAATGACTGTTGACTGTACAATTATATGTATTGTTTCATATGTACTTGATTATGTGCTATGTAAGTACTTTGGCGAGCAAACTAATATTTTAATACACAGAAGTTTGACAGTCCACATTTTTTTTTATTTCAAAAGAATTCTGACCAAATGGTTTGCATGAGGATTAATGAGGTTTTCCACGTTTAATCCAGAAAATAGCCGTTACTATTTATGATTACAAATGTAAAAAATAAATAATTAATAAAATAACTTACGAAATGTATTGTAAAAATAGCTATTTTAACTTGCTCAACCATCCTATCATTAGCTAAACTGTTAAATTTTAACAACGTTTTGATCGTAATCGTCCTTCACTGGAAAGCAGTACAATTATTGTATTGAATGAATCTGACACTTTAAGTTCACTCAGACTCAAAACTCTATCGGTTGGGGTTCAAAACGGGTGGGTGTTTTTCCGCAAAGTTGTGTCATGTCACGTGTCCGTGACTTCTTACAGTTTAGTTAGAATAACTGTTGCTTTTATGCTCTAATTTAAAAATTAAGAGAAAGTGCGTGAGGTGTAAAATGTTCTGCATATTTTTAATCGGTTGGTTTACAAATAAGAAAATAAATTATGCAATATATTAAATTCGTTTACAGCCAGCCTACATCAACCTTCATACCCGAGTTAATCAATCGGTTGATGATTATTTGAACAACATCCATTGGTCGTCGAAAATGGTGCGAATCAGCGTACGAGATGGAATGAGAAAGCACATAATGGAGTAAGTTTAAGTGATTATTGTGTTGACTTTTGACTATATTGTTGACTTTTTTTAAATGATGCGCTTCTACGTGCATTACATTACAAATACCATACAGTACATTATTCGTCATGATAATGTAATTTTTAATATGTATTTTCTTGATCTATTTACTTTTGTATAATGTATAACTAAATTATTGTATATTGCATGTAATTTTTAGTATTTGCTTGGAGTTCAACTTAAAACATTTTATAAGTACGGATTGTCAAATCATTTCTTTGTTTTGTTTTGTATATTCATACTTCATTTGTTGTAAGTAAGATTTTTGGTATAGAAGTAGATGAACCTCTTTTACTACTATCTTTGAAACCTGCTCAAAGTTCTAACTATATAATCTTTGATACTACTGCGTTGAAATAAACAGAACTAGTACGAAACTTAATTTTCCTTTCTTACTGGTCGGACTGAGCGGGTCTTCAGGTGTTATTATGACGAATATTAGTGTTATAGAATATAGAATGTTGACATTTAGAAAATACTCCACATATTGCTTTTCAGTACGTGTTTTTGGATGTAAAATAAAATACTTGCAGTAATAATGTAGTTTCCTTCAGCTTATTGGGAGTCTTTGGGCGCATAATTAGGATAATTGTAAGCGTGCTAAATTTAAAACCAATCTTACTTGTAAGATGTTAGTCGTTTTTACAATTATCGTATAAACTAGTGTGCGTTGCTAGGCAAATTAATTCTTCTTTGAGCTGATTTTGAATAATACATGATACCACCTGCCAAGTTGTATGTCTGTTATTTATTTGCCATGGGTAGCACATTTCCGATTTGAATTAATTTTGCATAAATATATTTGTCAAGATAGCTCATCTGTAAGCTTCTATATGTATGGCAATTCTTGTCCACAAATAATCATGTTTATTTTTAACTCTTAGCTTATTTTATAGTGCTCACTAAATTTTACCCAGGAAGTTTAGAAAAAATAAGGTTCTTTCGAATTGGGAAAAGGTCCTAGGTTGTGATTAAAACCGTTTGGTCCTTTTACTTTGTGTAAAAACCAAGCATATAAAAATTTTCACCACGATTGGGTTGGCGATTGCATTGTAGTCGTAGATCACACGATCTTTGGTTCTATCTGCTGCATGAAAGCTAGCCACACGGGGGTCCATGTTGGGAGGCCGCAACTTAAATTATTTGAATCACCTGACCCCTTGCATTACACCTTGTATTATAGTAGTATTTAGCTACGGTGTAAATCAACGAATTTGTAGTGTCAAATTTAATGTCTTACAGATCATCATATTTTACCAAAGGAGTGGATAGAATTGTCAACCAGGCTGTGGATCCTAAAATCAACACGGCGTTTTTTCCTATTGTAGAAAATGTTGTTTATGAATACCTTGGCTTGCAAAAGCCGAAGCAAGGTGAAGTGAATGAGGAATTTGAAGAGGATAAAAAATGCTGGGAGCAGCCCATGGATATTGATCCACCAGAACCACCTCAAGGTACTACGCTATAAAGTCTCAACTAATATTATTCTCGATCAAATTTCATGCCATTAACCATGGCTTCTAAAATTTTATTGAAAATTGATTTTGAACTTGAGAGAATTCAATTTTTTTTAGAATCTATGGATGCTAATGAGCCAGATTATCATGAATTGAAACCTGCTATTGATACACCTGATGAAATGAAAGTAAAGGTGGAGGAGGAACTCTCTGTATCAGGCGAACACGACTTAATTATTGTGGAAGATCCAGTTAACGAAGATGAGGCCGATGACGATGCTGTCGAAGATGATGATGAGGAAGAGTCACCACCATTCGAAGCAATTGGGATATCGTCACCACCTCATCCTTTTCCGGCCACTCCTGCACTGTTTGCCGTAACACCACCAAAGCCACCTACAAAAAGTAGTGACACAGAAGCTCTAGTTACTGATTTTAGCAATTATTTTTCCAAGCCAGAATTAGAAAAAGAACGTTCATCGAATTTGTCCAACAACTCACCAAATCCTGCTGAAAGCAGTCAACCAATTGCAACTCCGGAAAAAATCGAACAAAATAAAATGTCATCTTCGTCGATTTCCTCTTGTAAAGAGAAGGAAAGTATTACCACGAAATCGTCACCATCGGAAAAGGATAAGCATACGTCCAGCTCAAGTAAAGAAAGAGGTTCTAGTAGTTCATACAGTCATTCTAGAAACAAAACCGACAGCAGTTACCATAGTAAACATAGGGAAAGAGAGAAAGAAAGCAGTAATAGAGATCGAGACAAGACCACCGAGAAAGATAAATATAAAAAAGAATCTAGTTCATCGAAACATTCTTCCAGGGCATCTCAGTCGAAGCACTCGCGCCATTCTTCTCATTCTACCTCTTCAAGAAGGCATTCCTCAGATAGTCGTTCGAAGGAGTCTGGTAGAAATCACCATTCGGATAAAAATCGAAAATCTTCGGATGACAAAAACACAAATAGCTCAAAGCAAAGCCATAAAGAGTACAAATCTTCGTCTTCATCCCGTCGTGAAACTTCATCTCACTCGAGTTCAAGAAAAAACTATGACAAGCATAAGCATAGTTCTGTTTCATCCTCAAGAAAATCCTCATCCAGTAGAAGTAGCGAGCATGACCACAGAGGCGCTAAGACCAAATCATCCAACGACGATAAAGAAAGAGCAGATTCTCATAGAGATACTCATGTGATTAGTAAGAAAATGAAAATAGACATTTATGAGCCTCCGACTTCAGAATTGGAGGATCGTAGACTGGAAGAATCATATATAATCAAACGGCATTCACCTAACTTGGATTCAGCTTCTAATAACACAGAACAATTGTCACCTGATATTAATGAGGGAGGTCTGGGTGTTGTTCAGGATCATTCTTTCCCCCCAAGTATTTCAGCAAAAATTCTCTCTGCCGATCAAGAAGAAACTGCATTGGATAAATGGTACAATTCTAGTAATGAAAACGACAACTGCGATCGGTCGGAAAATTTCACGTCCATAGCATTTGCTAGCCACCACGATCCTTCTAATTTTGATGCAAGTGAAAGTATTCATGAAGAAGTGAAAAGAACAGCTTTACATTCTGACATATCTACTCGTACTCACAATTTGCCTGAGTCGGTGTCGGGCGTACAAAGATCCTCAAACAAACAAGAAAAGAACAAATCCAAGTCTTTCAAATCCACTTCCGAACGAATAAGTTCAGCTCGACATAAAAGTAGGCGCGACTCGTCACAAAGAAAAAAGCGAAAGGGGTCAGTAGGTCTTAGTTCTGACTGCGTCCGTAGTTTAGACCAACTAGACTCCGATGACTTTAACACTAGGCGTGACTATTTTAGCCAATTTATCGATCCTTTTTATGATGAACGGAGTGTTCCTGTGCCCGTAGCAAATAATCAACTACCGCTTTCTAAGATTTTTATAACTCTCGATGATTGTGAAGTGAATGATAACATGGTAGTATGGCTTCGGACGAATGGAGCTCGTGTTCATCTCAAAAGTTGTGATTAATCAGTGAATTCGATCATTTTATTACGTAACTATAAATGCATTTTTTGGTATATGTCAGGGTTATATTTTTGACGTACGACCATAATTTTTACTACTTTTATGTATTTAGTATAATTTTGCGTTGTACCTATGCTCTCATATTCGTAATCCAGTCTATTGCAAACTGTTATGATTAAGTGTTCCCCTCGTTTCGTTTTGTGTGTAAGGTAATGGAATGAGGGAATTCATTCGCTCTTTAAATTAGGATAAAATGAGACTGTTTGTCTTGGTCTTGAATTTCGTTTCTTAATAATATTTGTATGACTAATACATTATTTAGTGAAATGCGGCGTTGAGTTACCCGAATTTCTTACAGCTCATTAAAAATGTATTTATTACTATAAAATGTATTATTATTCACTCGTTTTATTCTAGAGTTACTTACAAATATTGCAAGGCTATTTCGAATTCGTATTGTAAAGAACTAATATTCATGCGGTCTATAGCATCTTTTTTTAATCATAAAAATTAATCTAGGTTTCAAATCATCTGACTGAATAATATTATTGCTGATTTACTATTACAAACTGTTCGTCGTCCATTGTATTTATTTTTTGTAATGTGTTCTGTGAAATTAGCATAATTGTACATTGAATCCTCAAATGTGAAATGAATGCGCTAGTTTTTAACACTAAGAATGGTTGGTTGTCAAAATAATGTGACCTGCAATCAACCTTCTCCTTATCAACTACTACGTGCAATAAGTTAATAAAATTATAGTCACTATTCTATAGTTAAAGAACTCATACTTGCTTAAATCCTTAATCGAATGCGTATTTGTTAGTTAACGCCAACGTATGCACTTCAGCACATTACATAATTTTCATCTTCATACCGCTAACACTTGGTACCAAATACTTTGTTCGCTAACCCAATTCAATTACCATTATTATTGTGACACTTCAAATTCTTGCAGCGGCTTGTATTTTAGAACAAGGGGATGTATAATTAAAAGTATAAAGCATTACATATATTAAATAAATAAGAAGTCACAAGATGACAGTAACTATCCATTTAGTTTTATGGCATTGAACACGTTCAACCGTGCAACTTAACAGCATTAATGAGATTTATTTGTAGTTGATGTTGTTACGATGGTGACTTATGCTCCAAAGCGAGAGAGAAATTACAAAAAAGTTCTCTTTTCTGTTTAGAAATAATATATTCTATTTTAAAGTAAAGGTAATTTGCGCAAGCTGTAATAGACAATGCAACAGAAACACAAACGAATAACTTAGAACGGTTACAAATTTACATTTTAAAAAGTAATAAAGGTTAAATTTTAACAATTTTTATGCGTCCTCTGAAAAATGAGGACGGGAAAATATCTAGTATTTTGCCATAAGTTTTAAGAGCGGCTTGTTAACTAAAATATCGACGTCAATGGCAAACAGAAAATCTATGTGATTAAAATGGGTTAAATTAACTTCAAAGCTGCCCACCAGGTTTGGTAAATCCGCTGCCAAACGAGCTACATCCTTTAATTCAGAAAAGTTAAAATAACATTTAATTTAATTAAAATGCACGCGTTATTGTATTATTAGATATAATGAAATAAATATTAAAAAACCTAAAATGACTGAAAACCTACCTTGGTGTCAACTAATAAATCGTTAGGAGCATGGTACAGAGCAACTGGAACTTTAACTTTGGATAGATCGTATTTAGGGGGTGCCCACTGTCCATACATGATCCTGTTACGAATAAATCCATAATCGTATTGTCTAAATTTCCCACTGCGAATTGCCTGCATGAAATGAACGAGTGTTTTCGTCGATGAGGTTGTAGGGGTGTGGGCCAAAATTACGGGAAGTTCTGTCTATTGAAAATTGAATTTAAAATATTTTTTAAGCTACTAGTAAACAAGAACCAACATAATACCACAAATTCATGTTGAATATATTTTCCTTTAAATTCATATACGTAATTATAATTCATCTATAAGTGAATATTACAAAATTTGTAGGGCTTCAAGCTATCTATAATTTTGTAGATTTAAACTATAGTGATACCTTATTAGCTTGTTCTGGGTCAAATCCACATAATAAGAAGAAAAAGTTTTCACACAGATCAGAAATTCTCATTTCGGCCGTACAAACTTCAGGTGCGTACGTGTTAATATATTTAACGAGGAATTGAGGAAGAACTTCTCCATGGCCAAATAAATCAAGTACAATCTGCGCATTAAAAAATATGTATTTGTTTTTGGTGCGTAAGTAATACTTATTTATAGATTTATCAAATCAAATCAGCCGTAATTCTTCATAATTATGGCCATACAATCTTCAGTATTCACGATGAACTAACTAAACTAGTCCCCTGTACAATTAATGTCCTTTTTGGTGTGGAACTTTATTTAAAACAAACGGATTATGACCTTTTCTTCAGCTGCCAACGGCGCTAAATATCTTGCAGGCCCTCTCATATGGTTCATATATACGGCTGGGCCCATTCCTGCCATAAACTTGACTTTCAAATTATATTCTGGAAGAGATGCCAAACAAATGAAAAACATTGTACATCCCATGGAATGTGCTACGTAGCTCAATTGAAGTTGACTTGTCGTATTTAAAACGTAGTCAAACACTGCTGGAAGATCATATACCCCCATTTCGTGGTAACTGCAACACCAGAAAATGAAAATAGTTATATATCTTAGCATTTTACAAAGGTAAATACATTCAAAAATGTCAATAGTGCATAAAATTAAAATACTATGCATAAAAATTCTTCACTGTCTCTGCTTGACTGGCAATAAAGTAGTCACAGTAACATTGGAGCTATACCTAAAATCCCAAAATTTGTTATCGTCTGGAGACAATTTGACATGCCTCTTGGAGTACACATTTCCACGGCAGTTGCCCAGCCACACATCATAGCCTCGATCGGCCAGTAAATACGCTACATAAAAGACAAACATAAATTAAAGAAATAAATTTTAGAATAGCTGCATTCAACTTATGTATTAAAATTACACTGGGAGAAACACAATTAGAGAAATTTCAATTACGTAAAGCTTTGTCAACTCGATTTAGGATCCAATCTGCGCTGCTGCTGAAAAACCCATGTTGTACGAAAGCAACAGGTCTGGCTATAGATGTGTCAGATCCAATTTTTCCATTCGGAATACGATGTACAGTCAATATATAACCATCTTTGGTGATAACTTCATGAGATTCTGCAGTATATCCATACTTTTGAATTAGTTCTGGCTACATCAAAATAGATATAAAAAATTCATACAAATATTTTTTCACAAATGTATTTAAATCCAAAATAATGTATATTTTTAAACTCTTAAACTTACCGTAGTTAGAGTTTCATCTGGATTTCCGTGGTGTGGTGGGAAAAAAGAGCTATCGTATAAGGAATTTTGTGAATCGCTCTCGTACTCAGAAATAGCGTTACTGAATTCCTGGTCGTCCAAAATGTGGTCAGTCAAAGCGTTGGTGGTGCTCAGAGCAGAAAGGCATAATAGTGATAAAACTTTAAAGTTATTAAACTGCTGAGATTTCATAGTTGTGAATCTTCAATGGTATTAAACCGGTTTAGGCAAAACTGAAAATAAAAATATTTGTATTGTTTAATTTACTTCCAAAATGCACACCTTACTATTGTCATACAGTAAAAGTTGTGACAGTCTATAATGCTTCCGATTTACTCTGCTAGCTGAGAATTAATAGTTACTGTCGCCTTCCAAAAGCTGTCTGTTTTTAAAGTTAATTCGTCCTGTACCAACAACCTTCCCTATATGTAGAAATTATTCATGATTAATCAGTACTTAAAAGGAAAAACCCCTACCTTCCTGACACAAAATTGAAGCAATTATTGCAAAGCATGCAGGTAAAATTTGCCGAATGAATCATCAAAACATTACTCTCAAAGTTATGTAACAGTACGGAACTTTGCTCGTTAAAATTAATCCACCGTGAGAACCTTCCATATAGGTAATATACTTTGTTTCCAACTACATCCTTTAATTAATTCAATTTAAGTACTCAAAAATTGTTATCTATTTCCCATCGGTATATTCACATTTTTATGTTTATTCTAAATACATAGCCAACGACAGCCAGCTCATCTGCGAGAGAATTATTTTATATTCGGCATAAATACATATACATTACATATAACTTGTTCCGTAGTTCCAGAAATTTGAATGCGCAATATTTAATGGTCGACATTATAGTAATAAAAACATAGAACAGACCGTGAACCCTTATTCTGTAATTTAATCGTACATTCCATTTCACAAATAATTAAGTACGAATGTAATGGTATGGTATATACGTGCCACGTGCTCTTGTAGCGTTTGGAGCTTATATAATTATTATACCTAATAAAAACAATCCCATTGTGGTGAATCCATACATTACATGCATTATGTGATTTCAGATTTAGCTATATTTTTAAAATTTTGAGGGTGCAAATACTGAATTTTTATTTTGAATTTCGCCATGAAAAATTTCATCCCGTCAGTAAAATTATTCAAAATTACATTCTCACATTTTGATTTCACTAATTACTTAAGCTGATCCTACTCGTTGACAGTAATATGCAGTTCACACACTCCAAAAACAGCTATCACTTTTAATTGCGGAAACTGTAGTCAGAGATGAAATACAATACATGTGGCTACGAGAACACGTGGAAGATTAATTACATTTGACATACTGTCAGCCGTCAGCTCTAATTCTCATACAATACAATTCAGTAAAATCAGATTTACAACTGCACTCTGTCACTTCAACAATAAAGTAAATAATAACATTATGCGCCAAAATTGTCCCGCTAGAATTTCAACCTCCACTAAATGAAATATATTAAATGCACTCATGCACATACACCAGACCAGAAGACCAGACTGAGGTGCACCTGGTGCATTCTTTGTTTGGCCTCTGGAAAAATAATATGTACTGGCAATGACAATGGAAAGCCGGAGCGAAGTGAAGACTGAAGACAATTTTTTTCCAAATGTACATTGTAGACTCCATGGCTGCATCTTGCACGTTGCAAGGTGTAAAATACTGTAAAATAATAATTTTCTTTTGGTTTTAGGTGCCATGTGTTTGGTTTGGGGCAAGCCGGTAAACTAACTACTAACTAATACGAATACTTTACGCCCATATTTTTCTTAAATCAGTCAATTATTAGTGTGATGAAGTTAAAATAAAGTAATGAATGAACTAACCTACAGTCAATATATCTCTGGACTTAAACTTCTGTCGCTTACAGAATTATATCGAAGCTTACATAAATCCAACATCCAACTCAAAGAACAATCATAATTGCTGACTTCAGCTATAACTCAGGTACTATACTAATATTGTAAAATTATATATGTAGACTTAATAAAAACTAGCGCTAGCTACACCGTTGCCCTTTACTCTTTATAGCTTAGTTAAGTTTAGTACTTATTGATTCTGTAATGCATTGTGTTGATTTTGATACTGTAACTGTATGAGCGTTTCCTTTGAGTTCGAACGTTTAATTACTTAGAAGGGCCGTTTTTTTAGCTTTTCTTTTGCTTACAAAAGACAAAGACCTATACTAATGTCTTTTAAAGTATATAAGAATTATTAATTTACTTCACAAACATATAGTACCTATATACCTATTTATTTTTGAAAGGTAACAATAAAAGTTTATTTACACACAGTCAGTGACTTAATGGTAAATGCACTAGAAATGAAATCACTCACTTTAATAAAAATGTTGTTCGATCACTTTGGGGTCGGGGAATTCTCATGTGTCCACTCAAATCAAATATGATACTACTACTGAACTACCTTCTCTCCAAATGCGATCAATAAATATTATGGACATATCAAATTCTTGATAGAGTCAATATAACAAACACTAACCCGGTTGGTTGACAGGATAAGGCTGACCGCTCGGCTCGGCTGTGGACAATAATGACGTGTTAACCAAACGCTTAAGAAAGTCATCGGATAAAAGTATGAAAATATTTATAACGACAATACGACATGAACGATAACGATGTCGTTGTCGTTTGCGCTACATAACATGCCATGTCATACATTCCAGCAAGGCAAGGACGGGATATCTAAACAGATAAACTTTAAAAAAACGAGCATTTAAGTATTACTCAACTCTGTTGAAGAATAAGGTTGCACCATTACCATTACTGCTGTACTACACTTGGCTCGGCTGAGGCATATTTATTTTTTGCTATGATGATGATATTTTTTTTAAGAGGGTGGCGGTCCTCCTTAGCTTGTTCGCTATATTCAATAGTTACTTTTCTCATTCTCCGTCCTGTTGTACAAGGAGCCTATAAAATGGTGTCCTGGTTTGTCAAGACAGACATGATGGAGTCTATACTTAATCCAATACAGTGTAAAATAATAAAGGACACAGAAGACGTGTAGAAGGATTTCATTATTTACCTCTCTTGAGCTATTTTTGTCACACTATGCATCATCCGTCAAGAGATTTTTTTATCGCTACTTACGCTTACGCTTCTTTGATCACACATTATTGCTGACAATTGCAAGCTCAAAACAAAATACATACAACGAGACTACCAGGATAACTTCGCAGAGATATACCTAATAATTATTATTATTAGTATTACGATTAATTTATTTTACAAGTCTTGGTTTGAAACATATCGTCTGTGAAGAACCAAAATGACCCATATCCATTTTAGTTTCAAACAAAATGCACTGTCTACGGAAAAAATTAAAATAACATGTTCATGAAAGCATGTAAATAGAACCTTGTGCATTTTTCAAAAACCAAGTACATAGAATATTTTGCACTTTTCAAAAAGCATGTAAATAGAACATTTTGACCTTTTTAAAAACATGTAAATAGGACATTTTGCACTTTTCAAAAAGCATGTAAATAGAACATTTTGCACTTTTCAAAAAGCATGTAAATAGAACATTTTGACCTTTTTAAAAACATGTAAATATGACATTTTGCACTTTTCAAAAAGCATGTAAATAGAAGATTTTGGACTTTTAAAAAACGTTTAAATAGAACATTTTGACCTTTTTAAAAATATGTAAGTAGAACAATTTGCTCACTTTAAAAACTAGTCATGAATAGCATTGTCAGCATGTATTTTACTTACTGTAATTTTTTTGACATAGCTCATTTTAATTCTAGCATAAATTGGAAATGGGCCATTTCGGTTCTTCATAAGACGGTATGTAGGTACTTGCATATACTTGCGCACTTGTAATGTTGTACATTGTTGCGATTGCATCACAATATGAATGAATCATCCCCGTCCTTTTTGTCCAATTACGAATCTCTTGAGATAATTTTGAAAAGGA